>JAVKPL010007577.1:0-300065 GCA_032173675.1 Gastrolobium villosum
CGGGGTCATTATAGAGAATCCGGACGGAGTAGCGGTTGAGTATTCCATGAAAATGGACTTTGAGACCTCGAACAATCAGGCGGAGTATGAAGCCTTCATAGCCGGCTTGCTCCAGGCTAAAGAGCTTGGAGCCCGGAAGATCAGAATCTGCAGTGATTCCCAATTGGTTACCTCGCAGGTCGAGGGCAACTATCAGGCCAAGGGACCTTTGTTGGTGAAATATCTGGAGCATGTCAAGCAGGTAATGGCACACTTTGAGGAGGTGGAAATCAGTCACATTCCAAGGAACGCAAATAGCAGGGCGGACATATTATCCAAGCTCGCCAGTACGAAAGGATGGGGCAATTACAGAACCGTCATAGAGCAGAATATTCCTGAGCCGACCTGCATGATGCACATCTCACAGGTAGACGATTGGCGTAGCAGCATAATTGCATACCTTGATGGGGGTATTGTGCCCGAAGAAAAAGCTGCGGCCAGGAAACTCATCCGGGATTCCGCATCATATACCTTAATTGAAGGGCAGTTGTATAAAAAAGGGATCTCAACTCCCCTACTCAAATGTGTCAACTCAGATAGAGCATCATATGTTTTGTCCGAAATACATGAAGGGATCAACGGCCAGCATGTCGGAGGGAAAGCCTTGGCTCGGAAGGCACTTCGTGCCGGCTACTTTTGGCCGTCCATGGCAAAGGATGCAAAGGATCACGTACAACGATGTGATGAATGCCAGAGGCATGGTAAAAACCTCTTGGCTCCACCTGAGGAGCTGAACTTTATTACGGCTCCATGGCCGTTCTACAAATGGGGAATGGACATTCTAGGGCCGTTTACGGCAGCAGAGGGTCAGCTTAAATGGCTGATAGTCGCCATTGATTACTTCACCAAGTGGATAGAGGCAGAGCCAATTGCTTCCATTACCTCGGCCCGAATACAGCGTTTTTTAGAAAGAAACGTGATATGCCGTTTCGGTATCCCGGCGGAAGTTGTGACGGATAACGGCACCCAGTTCACTAGCAAAGGGTTTCAAAACCTTATGGCTGGGCTCCATATTCGGCATAGATTTGCCTCGGTGGAACACCCTCAGACTAATGGGCAGGCTGAGGCGGCTAACAAGGTTATAGTTGAAGGTTTACGCCGACGTATGGAGCAATCCGCTAAAGGTAAGTGGGTAGAAGAGCTCTACTACGTGCTTTGGGGGTACAGAACCACGGTTCAAACCTCGGTGGGCGAATCTCCCTTCAAACTCACATATGGATGTGAGGCCATGATCCCAGTGGAGTTAGGGGAACCATCTTGGAGAAGAGTTCAAACTCTTACGCAAACAGAGAAGGATAATAATGACAAGGTGGCGGTTGAGCTTGACCTAATAGAAGAAATCCGAACTATGGCGTACTGCAGAAACTACGCGGCCAAGCAACTGGTGGCTAACCGGTTCAATAAAAAGGTTCGACCTCGGTCATTTGAAGCTGAGGACTTAGTCCTGCGAAGGGCGGATATAGGGGGGCGAAACGCGTCACAAGGAAAATTAGCCCCAAGATGGGAAGGACCGTTCAGAGTCAAAAACAAATTGTCCAAAGGAGCTTACGTGCTAGAAACTCTGAAAGGAAAACAGGTGGCAAGGACATGGAATGCAGATAAGTTGAAAAAATATTACAGTTAAATCAAATGTCTTGCTTGCATAATGCAAAAACGATGTTTTCTTTTATAACTTTGTAATTCAATGAATTCCGCATTTCTATTATTTATAAGTTGCGTCCAACTTTAATAATTTATGCAATGAATGCACATTACGACAACTGGAAACCAGCGTTGCAAGAAGTTGAACCCGCCGTTGCAAAAAAGAAACTCGGTTGAGTGTTCACTTCTAAACTAGAATCCGAGCTTCACAATCCCATGTTAAATGGGGAGTTCTGAATTCTAGATTGAAATCCGAAGTTATGGGAACCTAGCCGGCCAAATAGGCCAGAGCCGAGCGTTCTAAACCGGGTTAACAAATCGAACCCGCCAACTTGGCTGAGAGTTCGAATATAAAGTGAATCCGCGATAGATGAACCCGCTGGAAGTTCAAAATACGCGAAGAAAAAAAAAACTAAGCCCGGGCGTTTGAACCCGCCTTGCCTAAAGGGCAAGGTTGAGAGTGCTAACCCTGGCCCATTTATGGAAAATGGGAAATTGTGCTGAGGGGACGCCCTCTCACGTTATCTCGGCTAAATCAAAAATCCGGCAACAAAACTCGAAACATACGAGACGGATAGTGCAATTCAAACAGAAGCTACACAGTTAATTCTATTCTTGAATTAATTAGAACAAAAAGTGTTTATACAAATAAAGCCGGAATGACAATGGCGTATTACAAATTACGGGGTATTCCCCCTCAAATTTGGCTGAAAGCCGGAATCCTGTTGCCGGTCTTCCTCCTCCATGACAGCGAAAGAACCTCCCTCATCTGCTGCACTTGGCTCCTCGGCTGCCGAGTGGAAAATCCCGCCGCTAATGTAGCCATAGCAGTCCAGCTGATCCAGGTTGAGAGATGCTTCCGGGTTGAAAAATTTAATCTGGTTTACCGCATTGGAGAAGGCGGAACCCACAGCATGTTCAAGCACAGTCTGGCTTTGATCATAATCAGCCTGCAACTGCTCCTGCTGCGCCCTCAGCTGTTTAAGTTGAGAGGCCATCTCCTCATGCGCAGCCTCCGCCTTGGACAGCATGGATAGCTTGGCTTTGATAAACCTTAGTACGGCGTCCTTGCCACTCTCTACTCCGCAGCAATCCGAGATGGCGTTCAGGTCGGCTTGCGAATTTTTCACTGAGAGACTGAGCTTGGCTGCATCAGACCTCAGAGCTTGATTCTCCTGCCTAAGCTCGGCTAGCTGACTCTGCATGTTGTCCTTCTCGGACAGAATCTCGGAATGCTTCTCGAGCAGAAGGGAGTATGGTTTCATCAAGGAAGCCGCCTTGAACAGATATTGCTCGGCTTTCTGTAGCTCGTCAGCTTCGGCCTTCGAAGGAGCAGGAGAGCCATAGAAGGAGGGTGGAGCGCGGGTCACGCCGCGCAGCTCGGCAGTGACTCCCATTTCCCATAATGACCCCCTCCTTAAGCCAGCAGGCAGGGGAGAGGGTGGGGCGCTGCCCCTGGCAACAGATACCACGGCCCGGGTGGTGCCGCCAGTAGTAAGGGGGGTCTCCTCCGATTCCTTATCCAGCCAGTTCTCACCATCATTGGTCAGATCCAGGATGGAGGTGCCATGATGGGGCTCAGGGTTGGATGAACCCGCACCCGGGGAAGGAGCAGCAGCCTTCATTTTCTTTGAGGGGGGAGGACGGGCTACATTCTTGCCCCGCAAAACCCGGCAATAATCAGGCACGTCATCCGAGCTGGGGTTCATGGTTAAACCTGACAAATAAAAGAAGCAAGGTTACCAGCATGATCAAGGACATATCAGACTCCAAAACAGGATAAAACGACAAGTAAATAAAAAATAAAAAGAAGAAAACAATGTTGAAAAGCATACTGGGCTGATCGCTTGCAGTATAGGACTTAGCAACCAAGGACGCAGCACTCATGTGACCCCGGGTTTGGATATGGGTTAGCAAGGTCTTGACATTGAGTTTCTCCTCGGTAGATAAGGGCAGCTTGTAATCAGCCGACTTGCGAAGATAATGCCGATGGGACCAGTATAATGGGAATTTCCCCTCATCTTTTTCCCCAACAAACCATGGCTTTTCACCGGACTCGGCCACGACCTTGAAATATGCGCCCTTGAAATTTTTGAAGGAGTCACTGTATACAGAAAACAACCTCCTAGACGGCTTACTAATACGACCCTGGATGCTGGCCCAACCCTTCAACTTGGGGGGTTCAGAACCGGAGCGTGGGGTATAGATATTAAAGAAATACATAAACAGGGCAACGGAACAGTTAACGGACAAGGATACGCAGAGTTGCTCGAAGGCAACAATATATGCCCATCCGTTAGGGTGAATTTGAGTGGGGGCTAAAAGGAAATGGTTTAGAAGACATATAATAAAGGGGGAAAAAGGAAAGCGAATACCGATCTTTGTGATCAAATCTCGGTAAAAGAAGAAAAAGGGAGGCTCTTGCGGATTCCGCCCTGAGCACACCGGCTCATCCTCCGCTGGGCAGAAGGTATTAAAACCTATCGGGTTACCAATGGGTAACCCGGATATCTCCTCTGTGGTCAGGGAGGATCTAAAACTAAGGACTTCCTGGGTCACCCAGGGAAACTGCCGGCGCAGACTGACACTCACTGGGGCAGAACCTTCTTCAACTGCTGCGACCTCGGCTTCCAGCTCATGGTTAGATGAGGTAGTTTCCACGTTGAGTTCTGCAGAAGGGGACTCCATAAGAACCTAGAACAGCAAAATGGGTGGATTAAAAACAACAAAAGAAGCAAAGTACACGCACCTGAGTTAAATAAACTACAGTGTGAAGAGCTCGAAGAACTATCTGAAGAGGTCATGGGAACTGACGTTCTAAGTCCGACATGGTGCGAACAACTGCCTAAGACTAGGTTCGCCATGAAGTCATTACCATTCCCAATAAATTGCGCACTGAGATGAACGCAAGTAAAGCATGGGTTTGGATTCTGGGAAAAGGAGGTCGATGGTAGGGGCTGAACAGAGGACGGATTCAAGGAAACTCGATCTCGGGGACCAGTGATAAAGAGGGAAGACGACCTAGGTCTATCATCTAAGGAAAGATTGACGCTTGTGGGCATACAGCCCGCGGTACGAGTAGAAGGCAAGGACCGACCTCGCCTCGAGGATCGAGGCCGCCCTTGACCATTGGGACGAGATCCCACTGGTGGACAGCGTCCAGAGCCAGAAACACGACGACGACGCTCGGGCCTGGAGGCCGGCAGCCGAAGTCCGCGGCTAGAAGAGGCACCATGGCCTCGAATCACCTCCTCCTCAGCAGCTTTAGCTTCCTCCTCTGCCAAGATTTCATCACTCCGGCCGAAAACACGAGGACAAGTGGCCCTCCTATACTCATAAGGAATTCCCTTATCCATGTTGGAAACTTTTCCAGACAAAAGCAACAAACGCCAACCAGCGATAGTAAGAAAATTGAATGTAAAGAGGACGAATGCAGAGGACGAATGCGAAGGCAGACTAAATGCGGTAATGAAAGCAATAACCACAAGAATGCAAGCAACGAGCAATAATGGAAGGCAAGAAGATAAAAGAAATCAGAGAACTTATACTTACAGAGCAAGTGACGCTAAACTACCGAACGGAGAAGTCTGATGCCGTCAGAAAACCTTGAAAGCACAAATGTCACAAACCGCAAGTGAAATAACGAAAGAAGCAGAAGGTGAAGAAAGGGGGGAAACGTCAGTAAAATAGGAAGAGGGGAGAAGTTCAAGGGATTTGACCCGCGAAAACGAAAAGACAGGGGTAAAAGCGTAAATTGCAAAAGCAAAAAGCACCTGACAAGACAAAACGATTGATATCTGTACAGTCGCAGTCGCATTAAATGCCAAGACGGCGCGCAGATAATCAAACGATACGCATCATGATGACTTGAAACACGTGGAGGATAACCGCAAGATAAAAGACGGGCATGTGAATTCATATCAGCTATACAGCCGAGATGTCTCAGGTCAGACGATCAACGCAACTCGGCAGCCAGATAACTCAGCCTACCGAGCTGGGGGGCAACTGTTATGGGCCAGACTGAGGCCCACTACGCACCTCGGCCCGAAGCCTACATTGCACCTCGGCCAGCCACCAAACCCTAGAGCCGGGCTATATAAGGCAGGTAAAGCAGAGGAGTAAGGTACACATTTTCTAATCCCAAACACTGTAGATCACACACACACACCTTGAAGGCATACGCCTAGGTCAGTGTCAGTGATCCCTGTTCCTCCCAGATACCTAATCTATAGGCATCTAGAGAGAAACACTTGTATCCAAGATCAATCATCCAACCTACGTTGGACACATCTGCCAATAGGCAGAACAATCACAATCATAGAAAGTTAAATCAATAGTGATAATTTTATAATTATTTATTTTTTTCTCTCCTCTTTTATTATCAATGATCCATCTTTGTATGATTATGATTTTCCACTTTACCATGTCATATGATTTTTCACATCTCAGACTCCAGATCCACTTTCTAAAGTTGGAAAAAAGTAATTGATCTGATTTGGATTTATAAATTCCATTTTTTAAAAATTTTAGCAAAGAAATACTTATCATATTAAAAATAAGAGAGAGTTACGTTTACAAATTGTTTATCTATAAATTATATTACATAGTTTCGGAAATACTTACATTATATATTTTCAGAATGTAATTTGTAAAATTTGATAAACAAATTCTTCTCCTTAAAAATATGCTCCAGACGTAATAAAATATTTGCACGGACGCTAACAATTTTATGTAAGTACACTGAACTGATGAATCGGCCTGTTTACATTCCAGGTAGTGAGTGACATGGGCAAAAAGTGGTTTTGCCGTAAAGGATAAGCTATCCTTTTCAATTGGTAAGTTTCGTAGATCTTACGCAGAGAATTGGTCTGCTAACAGGTCCGCCATTCGTAAAGTTAACTCGTCATTCTATGGAAATTTTGCCATTGTTCTTTACAAATTTCTTACTCAATGCACTACAGTGAATCCAATTATTTTCATATAAACAACTTTTTATTCAGATTTAAATACCTTTGGTGAAGTTCATCGTAAATGATTCAAATACAAACTCAAGATTCATAAACAAACAAGTTTTTCTACACCTGACTCAATTTCAGTGCCACAAAATAATACAAAAAAATAAATAAACTGTATACACATATCAATGGCTTGGATAAATGTAGTTTGTGACAAATTTGAAAAATACTATATTACAATGAGGTAGAATCCTTTAAACATCAACAAAATTCTTTATTATCACTAGTATACTGATCTCAATCCAAGTTATTTTATTATTTTATACTTTATTTTTATTTGTTTAAATGAATTATATTGACATTTTGACAATAATTAAAAAGATTTTATATTTCTGCAAAATATTCAACAGATTCAAATCAACAAAATTCTTTATTATCACTAGTATACTGATCTCAATCCAAAAGTAGTAACGTGGTTATTTTATTATTTTATACTTTATTTTTATTTGTTTAAATGAATTAAATTAGGTTTTATAACGTTGGCACGAAAATTAAAGGGTGTGTAGGACACAAATTCAAATTTTCATTTCTCTGTTAAATGAGAAGAATTAATGTTATAAAACCCTAATTAAAATAACCAGAATAAAATAACATCATTTCCAATACTAAAGATAACGTGAAAAGCATAATCATCAAGGACCCCCTTCATTAAGAAAATATTTTTAATTATAACATTATTTATTATAACTAAATTTAAAAAGTCATTTTAATACTTGGTTAAAAATTAAAAATAACTTAATGAAAAACTTAAAACAACAACTATTAAATTTATTTTTTTTTTAAAAAAATTATTCAAAATGCATCGTGAATCTAGCCGGGCATCAACCAATTCAGAATAAATCTTTGGTGCAACCGATACACAGGAGATTCGATACAACTGCCATTCATTTTGTGACACGTAAACAAAAATATCATATCATCTAATCCGCTACCATTTAATTTTTTTTCTTTTTCAGATGATGTAATATTTTTTGTCCCCATGTCACAAGATAAATGCATTTACATTGAATCTTCAATCCATCGATTGCACAAAATATTTATTTACCAATTCAAACTATTTGGTCATTGATTCAATTAATTGGTAATGGCTCCAACAGTACATTTACTCAAATAATATTAAATAGGGGCAGAATTTTTTATCGATGTCAAACTACAAATTTTGACACTAGATCTTAATTATCAATTTCATAAATACAATGACTATAATCTAATGAATCACACTTATTAATTAATTTTTAATTTTTAATAAATTATAACCGTTAAATTCAAAGAAAATAATAATTAAAATTTAATATCAAATTTTTTAATTTAACACCAATGTCAAATTTTTTTGTCCCTTCATATAATTATATATAATTAAAATTGGTTAAAGCATGTATAATAATAAAAATAATTAATAAAAATATATATGTATCAAGAACTAGCTTCATAATTGTTATAAGTGGTCAATTAATTTGACCAAGTGTGCAAGCACTTGCGATTTAAGAGGCGTTTATTTGTCTCATTTTTAAGAAAAAAATATTTTTAAAAATATCTAAAACATTTTAATACTTTTCTCATAGGTTAAAAATAATACTTTTTGAAAAGAAAAGAAAAACCTAAAATAAACTATATCAAAAAGACATTTTACTTCAAAGCTTTAAAGCCGAAACAAACACACCCTTAATTATTTAACTGGACAGGACTAAAATCGGATTTTCTTGTCACTAGTTAAACTGGTTGGTCAGAATGAGAAATACCCCCAAAAAAGAAAAGAAAACTGCAAACATGAGAAATTGAGTATGAAACAAAGATTATTTGGGCAATGGAAACATTCTTGCAAAGATCTTCTGAAATAAAGTAGCATAACGCAGCATACCAAAAAAAAAAAGTAGCATAATGCAACTCACAAAAACATGTTCCCGCAGAAGCAAACTCTGCCAAACAAAAATCTTATGGATGTTTCCAATGAATCAATAAGCCAATGGAAAAATCACAAGCAAAGGCAGCCGAGCAAGTATATATATGATACACCTATATATACTACTGTAGTTGTAAATGAATTAAAGAAACAAGAAATTGAAGCCACACTCCCACAGCAATCCAATAAATAAAATACTGTAAAAATAAATAGGAATTCCAAACTGCCAATCAATTTAACCTCCAGAGTGGGAAGCTGCAGTTGTTTCAAAACGGCCATCCTTGAACACATGAATATATTGTTGTGGCAAAGAATGCTCCACCTGAAACAGAGGATATGATTAAAATTTGGAAGTGTTAGTTGACTTCAATAGTTTGCTGATGATTTCTATCCACGATTGCCAATTCCAGTTGAAATTTTTCGGAAGACTATGTTAGCGAGCCCTTTGTAATTTCAATGTTTTTAAGATTCCAACTATAGATGGATTCCATCCACTAATCTTATGACAAGTTAGTATGATCGGTAACTAGGTAAGCAAACAACATTGCTTACAGCATAGATTCAGGTGTGGAGCAAAGATTTTATAACTTGAGCCAAAGAACATCAATAATAATAACAAATGAGAAAAGGTTCTATCAAATATGTGAGTGCATGTTTACATGATAAGGAATTAACCCATTTAACAGGAAAATGCAAGTGATGTTTGTCAACGACCAACTCTCCCCAAAAAGCTTAACTTTTAGGTGAAGGTTATATCTCTAGCAATGCTAATGAATCCTGTGCAACCCGAGACTTTAACAGTCCATTTCAGCATCACCACCTTGCATATGAAGTATGATCAGACTAAATTGCTTTCTCCTCAGTTAAATTACGCCTTCTAAAAAATTATCATCCATTTCCTAAATTTACAGCCATTACACACGCACGCACACACAAAAACAAAAACAAAAACAAAGTCCAAACTCAGAGAATGGATGTGATTGATTTTTTATTTTACTGAGATATTACCCAGAAAACTCGAGCTCCTTAGTTAAACCAAACTTTGCACCGTCAAACATATAATAGAGCAGAAATGAGAAAACATACCCAATCATCATCAGGCTCAGCACCAGGTACCAACACATTGATCTCACTTGACTTAGCTGTTGATATGGATGTTTCTAAAGAATCTTTGCTCAGATAAAGCTGGCAGCCAGAAGTGTTGTCCACCGAAATAGTTGGAGCTGAACCCTGAATTAGTTAAAGCAAGCATAATTACAACTAAAACCACATTTGATGTCCTAATTCTTTATTTAAGATTAAACCCAAACTCAGCATCTGATCATTAGTGAGAATGAATGATCATTTCTGCTATCATAATATTAGGCATAATAATATCATATTGAACCAGACATATCAACGTAACTGAAATTTGTTATGTACGGAAAAATAGAAGAGGGAGGAATATGGGTGTACCTGACACTGCACCTCAACCCCACTACAGTTTACAATCTCACAAGCTGCAACAACATCCTACATTTTAAGCACATAGAAAAATGACAAGTTTCCCTCATTATTAATTGCTTCCAATAACTAATAATTTAAACCTCTATTTCATGTGCCACACTAACCTTGAATACAACTCCCATCTTCGTGCATTTGTCAATGGTTATATTATTGACCTTGCCTGTAAATTATTTCATCAAGTGATAAGTTTGATTGCAACAGATAATGCTCTATTGTACCAAACATGTAAAGAAAGAAGCTTGTAAAATAATTATAACTACCTTGAATCTGCAAAACCGAATCTTTGCATCCATAAACATATACAGACTGCTTTGCATCACAATCTTCAATTACCAAGTTCTTTTTCCCAATTTGATTCTCAACAACCCACCTATAGCAGCAGAGAATATTTAGGTTAGAGAGATGGAATAATGATAAACTGAGATTGACTTTGATACACATAAAATCAATAAAGCACGCACATACACAAAAACAAACCTACTTGCGGCCCATTTGAAGTTCTAATTTTGGAGGTCCTGCTTTAGAAAATGTATGTGAACCTGCACGACTTTCTTTTTCACTGGTGCCTACAACTCCAGTTCTATCTGTGCGATTTTTTGTCTTCATATCATCTGTAACCTTTCTCAAACCTGGAAGATAAAATTTCTAATTAAGAAATTCTTAAAATTCAATCAGGAAAGTAGGAGTAATAATAAGCCACCTGCAGTGACATTCCCAGTGCTGAGTTGTTGAAAAATAGCAGACATCCCCTCTTTCTGCTTAGAGGAAGAACCTTGAGACGATTCAGAACTAAAGAGAGAAGCAGGTGGAGGAGGAGGAGGAGCAGGCATAGCAGCTGCAGAAGCTTTTGATGGATCAACTGTTTTTCCTGTTGGACTCCACACAGGGCCTAAAGGATAAAAGCCCTTGACGTAATCTCTCAAACCAGGTACATATAACTCTTTCAGAGCTTTGGCCCACTCAATATGATTCGGGTCTTTGTTTCTATACTCTACAAGCACCTGATTATTGAAGTTAAAAAACTGACATCAATAATCTTTAATCACGAAATGGCAGACAAAACGAGATAGGAATTTGCAAAGAAAAGTTTAGAAGGCTAATGCATGATCAGCGAAATTCATATTGCACCAAAAAAGTTCGCAAAAGTAAATTGGAAATCAAAGATTTAAAATCACAATTGCTGAATCTAGGCATGTAAAGATTAACCTTGCTATTCATCGATCGTTTCCTTTCTCAGCCATTGTGCTGATATAACAAAAGGAGCAGATATATATACAAATATTGAAACAAATATGAAACTTTTTCCAATGCTAGGATACAACAGTGATTGTTAAAATTATCAAAGGAAGAAAATCCCACTTCACTCGCAGGAGACTCCTTCATTCTTTTCTCCACAAAAGTGAAAGAGAAGACCAGTGGTTCAACAAAGTTATCCAAAATAAATCCAGAGTTTATGGCATGCATCAAGAGTACCTTGTTGCTGTAAAACTCAGCCATTTGCCAACTTTCCTCCACATGTGCAATGGGCATACTCATACCTTGAAACAACAAAGGAAAAATAAGAAACCAAAAGGTAAAATGTCATTGTAGAAAAGAATTATTCATCACTTACCACAATCCTTCCCTGTAAATGCAATCCATGCTAGAGCTGAGAGACTGTCAACAGCAGCCTTCAAGTGATTAAAAACATTACATCTCCTTCCTTCTGTCATTGCAGCAGCCTTCATGATCACTTCATTCAATGGTTTCAGAAACTCGGACAAGCCAGCTTGGTCAGGCTTCTGCACAATGAATATGTGAATATTAAGACGGCATTTACAAACACCAGGACATACACTAAACAGAACATCAACACTTACAGCACCGGGAATTATCGGTTCTTTTCCTTCTACTGACTAAATTGAGTTTCTATTTTACTAATGAACCTCACTTTAATTATAGTATTGGAATCCTAGTAGACATCATCATTTATCCATTAACACACAAACTTCTCAGCCGAATTACAGAAACATGAAAGAAGAAACAGTTTGCCACCAGAAAGATGGCAACCTCTGCTGCATTAAAGGTTATGCTACACTACTCCACAAAGCTTGGAACGTCACTCTTTTGTCCCAATCCAGCGAGTCCACAATCCATTGATCATATTACCGATAAGAAATGAGCAATCAGAGATTTGAATCAAACATATGAAATTACTTGCCACTACACTCAGTTCACTTGCTACTAAACTATAGACTAAGTACCTAGCATGCACTAAATATTATCATTACAGTGCTATAATTTCTTCATGTAGACCAAATGACGCACGTTAAATTTAAATCGGTTAATTCCACACCAAAAATCTAAAATCAACTGATTCAGATCAGCGACAAGGAAGTAACACGCAATAAAAATAAATAAATAAATAAGGGACGCATTTAAGGTGGAAAAACAAAACAAGAAAAAGAGATGAGAAATGTGTTAGAAGTGCTGACCTGAGTTTGCTTGACCTTAATCAAAAGCTGTTTCTGAACGGCAAAAGCTTCTTGCACAATCTTTGTGACATCCAAGACCTGTCCTCCAATCTTCTCAGCAGCAGTGGAAACCCTAGTCAGATACTGCTCCATCAGATCGCCGAAGGCAACGATGGACGGATCCACCGCTTCATCAGCCACGTCACCACCGCCTACATGGAATCCAGTGGATAGCGCCTCCAACTTAGCCACCGCCGATTCCAATCTCTCTATTAGCTTCTCCTCCATGCCTCTCTCGTCTCTTATCCGATGTGAAAATTGTGAATGGATCTGGTGCCAGATGAAATCAGCTCGTTAACGGGTACCCCTTTTTTATCTCTTTTTTGATTATTTTTTCTTTAAAAAAAAAAAAGGAAAGGAAAAAAGAAGACGCCGAAAGGTGATGTGAGTAGTGAGTATCGAGTAGAGATTAGACATACGAACTGGCGAAAAAGCAATTTGGTTTGGCGCGCATTTGTTCGATGCTGGAGGGAATATTCTGGTTTCTCCACGTGTCACTTCTCCAGCCAATCTTGGCTCATCTTTTAGTAATTAGTAATTTATTACGAGTGATATTTTCAATTATTTGGTATAACATCATATAGTATAAGTTTATATAGCAGAATCCCTTAATACATCAAAATAATATATAACGTATAAGAGATGGGGTTATGCATGTCCTTAGTAATTAGTAATTTATTAGAGGATAATTTTTTTTTTTAAAAAAATAATGAATAAATGAAAATATGTTGAAAAAATAATTTTTTTAGCAATATTATTAAAAAATTATTTAATAGGTTAAAATATTCTCAAAAATATTGACTCAAATCTTTTAATTTTACTTTTGGTTGGTTAATTGTCAATAATTCCTCAATATGTAAGTTGATTTTACAAAATTAATATTTGATGAATTTAACAAGAGTTGTAAATTACATTGAGATGGTATTTAACAAGAAAGTGTATTTTAGTTATGAAAATATTAAAGTAAAATTATTTATATCTTATAAATTACGTAAAATTTTCTCCAATAATACCACTCGTAATAGCATTGTTTCATGTGATTTTTATTCACAATTTTAAGTGAATTTTTTGGAAATTTAAGATTTATCCATATAATCTTTTATGATAAAAAGTTTTAAGGATTTGAGTGTATATAATGTGTTATGGTAAAAAAATTTAAGGGAGTGAAGATTTTTCGCGCTGAAGTAATAATAAGATGTAATTTTTATTTTCCAAAAATTCCTTGTGCAGGAAAAGGGATGGACAAGTGAAAATTTTAATATTTGTATTATAGAAAGATTAGGGTTCTAGTCCTTAATAATGTGGGACAGAGTTGGGTTATAGAAAGAGTTTCCTACCAGCCCTAATGCTAAGTCTAGGGTAACTTATAATTACTAGTTTGTTTATTTATTTATTTTGAATTATATCCTAATTATTTCTGTGAGGCGAGTAAGTTCCTTAAGTATTCTTATAAGTAGGGATTTTAAGGGGTTAGACGGAAGTGGACTTTAGTCTTGAAAGACTAAATTATATTTAAATGTGTCAGACTGGCCTAGCCTGTAACCTATATGAATATAATTATCAGCCAGTGTCCTGACTTATTTATAAAAAATAAAAGTCTAGCTTAGTCTTTTAAAAAAATTTAGACAATAAAAATTTATCCAAATAAAATATACAATAAATAACACTAATAATTCTACAAAGATTGATAAATTTAATATATATTCAAATAACATAATATATAACAAAATCGTTCAAAAAAATCTACTTAACCAATAAACTAAAGTAGTACAAAAATATACATATCCAAAAGAGTAAAAGATTACAATTCGTTAATAAAAACTTCACCGACCATAAAAATTTATCCAAACAGGATATACGATAAATAACACTAATAATTCCATAAAAATTGATAAATTTAATTTATATAAATAATATTTTTAATTTATGTAGTATATATTATATTTAAAAAAATTTAACAAAAAAAAATCTAAACCTATAATACCAATAAATTTTAAAGAAACATAACATACAAATATTTAAAAATATACAATGATATGCAAAATAATAAAAGCAAATTAACATTTGAACTTTTTTTGAATTTCTATAATGCGTGTGAATTCACCGACCATTCAAAAGGGCCTTGATGTTCGCAATACACAATTAAAACATGCATAATCTACTTCGGAAAATATTCAAATTTCAGTAGTACCGACTTCGGAAATTTAAGTTTCTTGATCGACTTGTTACAAGTTTAACTATTCATTTTTGGGTTTATGATCTATCATTTAATATGATTATAAAAAAATTTCTACACACACAACATTTTGTAGGGCCCGCAGCCAAAAAAAAATTCCGACACGCAAAACGAATCTCTATAACATAACATAATCACTTTTTAACGACATAACTCTTATAAAACCCTTTATTTTTTCAGCTGTTTCACGGACCAGTGGCACTTGGGCCTTATTTTAGACTTTTAGTTGTTCTGTCACATTCGGTAGCCTGATTTAGCATTGGATTCAAGGGCAACAAACCAGCTAGTTTTCGTTTTTAAGTCTTGTAGGGTTAAGCATATAGGGAAAGGGAAAATCTGAAAATCACACGAGCTGATCTTCCTATTGTGGACTTTTGTCTTGTAACTAGACGTCAAGCAGAGAGAATTTGCTGTGGATGATGCATTGCGGCCACTGAAAATTTTAGCCTTTAGGCATTCGTGAAAAGATAGGGGTCTTTAAATGTATGTTTGTACATAATATTTCGAAAAAGTGAAAACGAGCGAAAATTTTTTATTGTATGTAAATATTTTTAATTTAAAAAATAATAATAATAATAATAATATGCTAAATTTTCAATCGTTTCTTATTTATCTTTTTAAATATTATAAACTCTCTTAATTTAAAACTAAAACTTTTAACGACCCTTCTCTTTCTTTTCAAATCATGTAACAACATTAAGTACAAACAGGGTCAAAGACCATGTAATGTAACATTTTCTTATTATATATTCTTTCTTTTCTGGGGCATTTTTATTGGCCAAGACCCCCAACCCTCTCAACCAAATATGAAGTACAAACAGGAACTTCCTTAGATAAATAGAAGCAATATTTCAGAAATATTATCTCAGACTGATAAAATTGATATATATTTAGAGATAAATATTTACAAGGCTCACTTCTTCACAAGATATAGCAATGCAACAGAATACGATAAGACCGAAAGAAAAGTAACTACAACTGTGTAAAGATATGCACAAAGGCTCCTGACTTGTTCATAACAAATTGAAAATCATCAGAACAAATATGCGGTGCACATGTGTTGAGCAGTACAACAGGCAATCATCTCCAGCTTGATTTATCTACGGGCTCCACATGCCTTATTGGATATGGAACCTTGCTTGAAAGAGCTGCTTGAGAAGGAACATTATCTTTCTCTCTAGTTGTTCGAAGTTCCTATTCAATTAGGAAAGCTAGTCATTAAAGGAAGCTGAAGTTTGAATCACTAGAACTTACTAAGCATCCTATCAAATATGCAGTGCAGATAACATTTTAAAATTTTCATAGCATTAAAGATAAAGCATCTTAAAAATCGACACAATAATTGGTGTAGTTGTTGAGCACAGCATATGTTAAACTGAGCACAAACATGCATTTCAGAGGCACAAACGTGAAGTTATTTTTTCCTTCTTTCTGTGGGGTAGGTAGTCTCAGCATCAGTCAACCTAGATTAGGATGTGGCATTTAGTTTCTAAACTGTTAACTCTGCATAACATGAAGAAGGATATTCTTACTACCAAAATTTTCTACTACCAATTCACTACCTATCTAATCACCATTGGATCAACATTTTTTCTTTTTTCAAAAACTTTTTAGCATTCTCTCTCTTTGATATTCAATGGCGATTAGATAGGTAGTGAGTTGGTAGTAGAAAATTTTGGTTGAAGAATATCTTTACAGTTTCTAAACTGTTAACTCTGCATAAGATATACGTGCTGTCTTATAAGATAGATTGTCTGAAGCTTGGGGCTTACTGTACGAAAGGGAAAATCATCTGCCTCGAGCATGTGAACAATTTGACCCATCTTTGGTCGCTTAACAACATCCAAATCTATACAGCGCAGACAAACCAGTAAAGCTCGCTTCAAAGATCTTGGAGAGGGCTGAATCTCAATTAAAGGATCTACTAGCTCATCACCACGACGACTTGCTACCACTCCCTTAAACCAATCAACCAAGTTCATCTGAAGCACATCAAACAAAAACAGACATAAGACTCATTGGAGTTTCACGGAATACAGTAAAGAAAACAGAGAAATCCTGGAATCACCTCTCCAGGTGGTCTAGAATAATCAATGGGACTTCTTCCTGTAATTAGCTCCATAAGTAGAATCCCAAAACTATACACATCACTGCCCTCATTAAGCATACCCGTGCTTGCATACTCAGGTGAAACATATCTGCAGGAAATTTGTGGTAAGAAATAATATTGATAAATATCATTCACCTCCGTATAAGGGAGATTATAAAAAAAATCCAAGGCTAGAGAAAGAACTAACCAAATGTCCATATAGGAGAAAAATTGTAAGAAATAATATAGATAAATATCATCCACCTCCATATATATAAGATAAAATTATAAAATAAACTCCGAGGCCTGAGAAAGAACTTACCCAAATGTCCCCATTACTCGCGTTGTCACATAGCTTTTCTCAGACCCTAAGAGCTTGGCCAGTCCAAAGTCAGATACTTTGGCATTCCACTTTTTGTCCAAAAGAATGTTACTGGATTTCACATCTCGATGGACAACTTTGGGTTCTAAGCCTTCATGCAAGTAGGCTAGCCTGTTTCATATTGTAGAAATGTTAATTGATACTTTCATGAAAGAATATTTAAGGTAATATAAATTTCATAATAATGAGGCATGATAACAGTTACCATAGAAATACTTATTCCAGTTAGTAAAAAATAGTCAATATCTCAGTTAACAAGAATTATGATACATTTGAAGGTAATTATGGTGATACTTTAAGATATATGTTCAATTAAATGAGACAGTAAATTCAACAAGCACACCCTTTTGCAGTCGCAACAGCAATCCTCATTCGTATATCCCATGTCAAGGGGCTAACAGGCCCTACATCACCATGCAGCCACTGCTCCAAATTTCCATTGTCAACGTACTCATAAACAAGCATCCTGAAAGATTTAGAGGAGATTTCTTCATTTGAAAGGCCTAAGAATAACAGTAATGTAAACAGAATATTTACCTTTGAGCACCTTCTGCACAATATCCAACTAACCCCACCAAATTCTTGTGCCTCACTTTTCCAATGGCTTCAACCTCCACCTTAAACTCTTTCTCTGCTTGACCCCTTAGTTACAATACAATACCACACATGAGTTTAAACAGGCCACAGGGGAAGAAAAAAATATATGAAAGATGTCGCATTATTTCAGCAAAGATAAACTGGATAAAGTATTGCAGAGCAAACTTGCAGTGGTAAAACAAACTTTGCACGTTTTCTTCTAAGTCTGTAGTTCTAACAATACTCCTTAATTTATTACGCGATAATTCTTCTAAGTCTAGAGTTCTAACAAACTTTGCACGTTTTCTTCTAAGTCTGGAGTTCTAACTTTTTTTTATTTTTTATAATTCAAGTGTTTTGCCAAAGACAAGTTCAATTTTCAAGTTAAGCATCAATAGTAAGAAATTGTTTGATCTATCATACTCCTTTCATATCGCTGCTTGCATTTGTATGCTGCCATTTTTATTAGGGGAAATACGAAGCTAGTTGTTAATATTATCAGTTTTCTGGCTGGCCTACCTAGTTTATTGTCGCTGATGTCAAGCTAGGAAAACCGAAACACCTTTAATGTTGTTAGTTTATTTGGACTATAGTTTTCTCGAGATTAAGATAATACTAACATGCCTAGTAAAGAAAAAGTTGCGATACATAAATCATGAATAATATAATAAATAAACGAAAAGTAAAAGTAGATAAAGATAATAAAAGTAACATTACCAAGACCAACCAAAAAAAAAAAGTAAAGAAAAAGAACAAAGCGACCATATACTTTTCATAATCCTCCTCGAAACAAATATTAACAGCTAACAACTCAATTATTCCACCTAGAATCTGGATGAACTCAAAGAAGCACATTTCCATATAAGAATTACGAACTTTCAGATTTACATTCCTATTCCATAATTTAAAAATGTGGGATACCAAAAAAGAAACAGTTTCCTATAACTCTTTATCCTCGTATTTTATACATAAACAGGAAATGGGGTACCCACCCAGATATAAATAAGGGACAATATCGGTTTACAATTTTTTTTTACAAATTACACTATTAAATGTACTGTAGTTTGTAAAAGTTTATATTTTCCTAGGAGAATATAGTGTAGTTTATAAACAAAAAATTTGTAAATATAATCTGGCAGTATAAATAATTCCATAAATTAATCATAGAGTTTGGGCACAAACATTAACATGCAGAGTTAGTTAGAGAGAGATATATTAAATTGTAATAATAATAACTTGTGGACATTAACATTCACATACTTGTTGTTAAGAAGATTCTTCACAGCGACGACAGAACCGTCTTGGAGAATTCCTCTGTACACAATCCCATACCCTCCTTCTCCGATCACATTCCCTTCAGCAAACCCATCAGTTGCAATCTCTAGCTCCTTCAGGCTATACCACCGGCCCCACCCAATGTTCGGACACTCCACCGACGCACTCTCTTCGATCTCTGACTTCGGATCAACATCACCGTCTTCGATTTTGAGCTCCAATGTCTTAACCTCCACGATCTCCTTCGACACTAGTGGGATTGTGCCCGAGCTGTGCTTCACTCGCATTTTGCGCTTCTTGGAGCTTCGGCTCCGGCGAATGCAGAGCAAGATGAGGAGCACGACTGCGACCAGGATTAGTAGGAAAACGGAGATTAAGACGTAGAGTTTGAGACCCAGAATGGGGGTTCTCTCAGTTAGCTCCGGCAGAGCACCGCCGGAGGAGTTGGCGGACGCTGCCATTGCTGGGAGGAGTGAATTTTCTCAACTGAAGATATGAGGACGTTGTTAAGAGTGTTTGGTGGTTGCTGAGAAAATTCTAATAAAATGGATGCTTATGCATTGAAAAGAAATATAGAAAAGAAAAGAAAAGAAAAGAAGAGAGAATATTGAGAAAAGTGAGGTTTCAACTTTCATCAACGGATACAAAAGCCAAAGGAAAACAAAAGGACGAGAGGATTTCACTTGTTGTTTTTTGGGTTGGGATGGGAGTATATTTACCGAAATGCCACTCTCACTCGTTGAGTCATGACTCACGAGTGCCGACGGAGGCTCGAGGCTGCTTGACGTGACGGTGGGGACTGTAGAGTAATTAAGGAGGTTGTTTTCTATATGACCCATGTTATTATATCTACCAACAAAATTCAGTTATTTATCATCGCTCATCAAATGTCAAATGTTTGGAACCTGTGAATGTCACGCGGGTCCAGATGAACCGCAGCTGTTGATTATTATTAACGAGTTAGTTATATCAATCATATCAAGTAAAATTGATCTATCATTAATTAATACGAGACTCATTATATTTTTCTTAATCAAATATTTAAGATCAAATACTCAATTCGTCTCTAATCAATTAAGTTCGAGCTCAACTCTGTTTTAATACCATTCTCAGTTGATTTAAGAGAAAGAAGCTCATGGTAGAAAATCACCGCCAATAAATTAAATTAAATCATCAACAACTTATATATATTTTAATTTAGGGTTATATTTATCTCATTTTACATTAGATAAATAATTTTCCTATACACATAAAAATGGTGGGTTCCATCACTTTTTTTTCTCTCTTTCCTTTTACATGTGGGTCTTACTTATAATTTTATGTCTACAACATGAGGTAATAACTTTCCTAAAAGTATTCCCCTTTAATTTATCCCATTGCAATCATACTTAAATATCCTAAACAGTAATTTTTGTTTCACATTGGGGGAACCATTTCAGTTGTAGGAATCCCAATTTATTGTATGCATATTTTTGTAGGATAGAATAATATCCAATATTTGTGCACCAAAAGGATAGCGTAAAATATTTGTGTCTAATTTCTTAACGTTTGTTTATTGTTGTAACGTAACGTTGTTTATTAAAAGAAAACAGCATGGGCATTTTAGGAAACCGAGTTTATTTCCAAAAAGAAAATGTATATAAGATGGTGGTTTTCTGTACAATATTAATTAGGGATTTAAACTTCTCATTAATCATTGCTGCACTAACATTGATTCTTGTGTCAAATCTTTTCTTGAGTGTTTTACCCTATTAATTATTAATTAATTAGAAAACCAATGAGTCAAAGGTAGAATCCCAGTTTATTTATAAAAAAAAAAAGTATGCAATTTAGAGGTTTTTTATACAGGTTAAAAATTTAATTAATTAATATTAAAAAATTAAAATTAGTTATTACTAAAAATAAAAAATGTTTACCGGATTACAAATATTTAGTTACTTTTTTTAAACAAATGATAATTACAATAATTCAAGACCTATATTGAACAAGAACAAATTAAATTGAATTAAGTTATGTTATCATCAATTTTATTTTTAACTTTATTAGCTCAACTTACACATTTTTTCGAGTTATTCAAACGATCCGATAAGTTTGTATTTTTTTAGTAGTCTTAATTTTAAGTTTTGAATTGGGGCGATTAATGTATTATTGTCCTGTCTTGGAGGTTGAAACAGATTCATCAACTGTGATTTGGAGAAAGCATCGCACTTGGCTCTACATATATATGTCAAATTGACTGGACCTGGATTCCACGTAAACGTGCTTATCCAACGTAACTCGCCACCAAACGATTTGTTATAATATGCAATATTCTCTTCTCTTGCTTGGGTATGGGTTATTTGGTTTCACAAACTAACCTAAGTTCCACCCTCCAGTTCTATTACGGTAGTTATAGTAACTCCTAATGGCCTATAAATACAAGTAAACTGTGGATTATAGATTTGTCCATTTATTTTAGTGGGAATATAGCATTTAGTTCGCTTACTAAAACTTATTACATCCAAAACATTGGCTTATTGCGTTTGAGTCAGTTTTAACGAAAAATAGAAAATATTGAATGGAGAGAGATAATATTATGGCGTTGTCGTAAAAGATTTGGTTAGTTGTTGGGCGCGGCTCGAAATAAATTGTAATTGCAGTATATTAATGGGCAACTCGAAGTACGTGAAATATACACGCTGCTGCTAGATGCCTGCTGTTGATTATTGAATGTTGTCAGATAAATTGCACTTCCCTTATTTTAAAAATAAATAATTGTAAAGAATGAGAGTTTGAAAATTTCGGAAATATTTCAATCAGTTTATTCAATGTTGTTAAAATAGAGAGGAAAATCGGAATGGAATTAAAAAAATCATAAGATGTGAAATCGTAATGTAAGAAAATCATAAAAAATCGTAAAAGGGTTTGGAATATTAATAAAATTATTTTGGTGAAAAAAAATCGTAAAAACGTAAAATTGTAGTGATAAATCGAGATTTTAACACTAATGAATTTATTGCTTCACAACTAATCCGATTCGGGACGGGTTCAAGATTAAGACTTTACCATGGATTGGTACACATTATTAATTAATAGCTATTTTCCATCAAAAGACTTCTTCGATGATAATGACCGAAATGAAAGATTCCATCAATGATTTGTTAAGAAAAAAAATTATACAACAAAAGAAGTTTATTTTATTTGATTATTAAAATAATATAAGTATTGGAAAAAATATTCAAACACCACAAATTCTTAATTCTATTAATTATCCACTAAATTAAGTTACAAAATATTTTCAATATAAAAAGAGAAAAAAAAATACATTTATTACAATTTAAGAACATATTTGGATGAATTTAATAAAGACTACATAGTGGTTTTATAAAATATTTATTTAATTTCAATTAAGGAAAATCGTTTATCATTTTAAAAGAAATAACTTTGTGTCATTTTAAATGAAACAATCTTATTTTAATGCATATTTTGTGATTTTTTATATACACCAAAACATGGTTGTTTTACTCAAAATGATATAATTTTGTACTTTAAAATAACAAATACTGATGAGGGAATAGGAGCCAAAAAAAAATAGAAATGGAATGCGATTCTATGGTTGACATTACTCGAATCCAAGACACTGGTGTAAATGCCAGTGACTCTCATGTTGTTGCGCAGATTCGAAAATAGTTAGTTAAGAATTAGACTGTGATCTGTAAGCATATGAACAGAGAGAATAATGGGTGCTAATTGGCTCAGTACTAATCCACACAAAGAAGATAATAACTTTATTGTTTATTCTAGTCCCCTTCCTCATCTTAGGTAAGTCGTGTTAAAGGTTGCTTCCAATCGTAATTCTATTCTCTTACTTTTGTAGTTTGTTGTTTTTGGGGCAAACTTATTTAAAAAATAAAAAAAAAATTAGCAAACACTTTTTTCAATTGAATTAATATCTAAAAATTATTTTTAAGTGTTAAAGAAATACTTTAAAGCAAAAGATATTTTTTTTAAAGACAAAAATATTGGCTTAAAATATTCATTATTTTGGACTTTTTTTTCAACTCTTACTCTATTTTTTTATAGATTGGGTGGGGCAAAATCCCAAAATAAACCAAAAGATTAAGAAACTACGTGCATACAAGAGCCAGACCCTTACTTTTTTAAAACATGCATCCAAACACATACATAAAATAAAAAACACATTTATTTTAAAATTAAAGAAAAAAAGCTCAACCAAAAGTTTGAATTGATAAAATTTGCTTAAAATCATCATCACTGAGAGTTTACAATGTGTATTTACAAATGTATTCTTTCTACTTTTTTTTCTTTTAATTACTTAATAAATAATTGATTTGAACTCATATTAAGTGGGATGAAATATTGAGTCCAATATCAATTCAAGAGAACCCCTCATAAAAGTTTTTTTTTTTTTTTTTTTTTGAAATTTCCCATCAGAAAGACTTCAAAAATAAGGAAGCGCATTTATTTCGCAGACACATAATTGGACTGATAGTGGCACATAACTCATAAGCCCCATCTACAGCCAATGACCGAAAGACATGTACAAGGATTTAACTAAGTCTATACAACATAGTTCACCATAAGGAATCTTGCAAATGAATTGGCTGCCAAAGTCACATCAATCTAATAAGAGTGAATGTCGCCATATTAAAGCAGCACTATCTCATTATTATATAAGGAAGACTGAAAATTCAAGTATGATCTTCTCCAATATTACTTTAGCTCATTTAGTTAAGCAACAAATATTTTTTTTTAAATGACACAATTTGTGTTATTTCATTCTCATAAAAAAATAGGACCCATATCTTTATATTTTTTATCCACTCTTCCTTCCTTTATCTATCTCTGTCTCTCACTTAAAATGACACAACTTTATATCTTTTGAAGTGATAGACACTTTTTCCTTTAATTAAATATATAATTGAGTGTCGGAGTAATTTACTAGTACCCACAAATCGCTCTAACACCTGTACATCCATCCTGCAGAATCATCATGCATCACAAATCCAGCATATCTTGATGTAGTCTCACTTCAGGCACCATTTGGACCAAATTCAATCGTGTCATGCCTAACATATCTTGGACCGAGCAATAATAATAATAATTAATTTTTTTTTGGGGAATTCTCTTTATAAAAAGATGGGTAAATTGTGTGTCATTTTAAAGAATGTAAAATTGTATCGTTTTAAGAGAGAGAAAGAGATAGATAAAGGAGAAGAGAGAATTGACAAAAAAATAAAGGTATGGGTCTCACCTCTTTGTGAGAGTGAAGGGATATAAGTTGTGTCATTTAAAAGGACAAACATTTTTTCCTAAAAAGATAGATAACATTAAAACAAGGGTTTTATATTTCTTATTTAACATGAGAATTCAAATTTTCCTACATACCCTTCGATTTCCGTGTTGACATGGGTCTTACATCTAATTTTTTCTAACACATGGGTTCCATATGCTTTTTATCTCTACAACATGAGATTTCAATTCTCATTTAACATGAGAAATATAAAACCCTTAAAACAATGGGTTATACATGTATTATGTTATAGAAAAAACACTGTTGATTCCTGCAGAGAGGAGAGAAAATGAGTTTAAGAATGAGAAAAGAAAAAAACCGTGGATTCCGTATCTTTTTATTTGTGCAGGAAAACAAGTTTTCTTTCTATTACATAATAGATACATGTCCCTAAGGGGGCGTTTGGTATGAGAATTTTTTTTAGAATAGTAGGGAAATGTAATAGATAAAAAAATGATTAGAAAGATGGATAAAGTGAAATAGGTAGAAAAATGTAAAAAAAAAGTTGTTTGGTGGGGAAAACTTTACTGGTAGCTTTATGAAATCAACAGTGCATTAAAAGTGAGATTGTCAAATTCTTAATACTGTAATACTTCTCTTTCATTCATATTTTTCCTCATAATCAGATGTGTATTTATACACAAACTGTACATTCAAAATCCTAACAAACTAGATAAAATAAAGGAAACAAACTTCTGATTCTAAAGGAAACAAACTTCTGATTCTATCTATTTTGAATTTCAAATTGCTACATTCCAACACTCCCCCTCAAGTTGGTGCATGGATGTCAATCATGCCTAACTTGCTAATTGCTTCTTCAAACACTTCCAGAAATTGCTGGTCAGTACATCTGCCAATTGATCTTCAAGCTGGAGCGTATACATCATAAGCAACAAGCTTGAACAAGAAAGACTAAGAAACATAAAATAAACGAGCGGGGTTGTAACAACTCTACAACTCACCCTAAAGAAAAATAAAAAATATAATAAACTAAAATAAAATATTATCTATATCTCTACTACTCCCTCCCCTAAGATGAAGAGAAACTTCATCTTAAGAAGAATGAAAAATAAAATGAAGCTTCATGGAATACAAGTCGGAGAAATCGGTAGCACAACAAATCAACTGTAATGATCATCATTCTGAAGAGTTGGTAAAGAGAATGTGCTGGAATGAACATCAGCTAAGGAAGGAAGGGCTGGCATGGACAGCAGCCACCAAATATAAATGGTGTCGGGATGGACATCGACAAAATCAAATGTTCTGAAATGAACATCGGCAACATGAACCATGCTCCCCCGAAGAAGATGAAATCACGGCCGAAAGAAACAAGATTTGGAAGTGGTTCGGTTCGATTCAAAATTGGTTCGATTTGGAAGTGGTGCGGTTCGATTAGAAACAAGATTTGGAAGGAGAAAAGAGACGCGACAGTAAAAGTAGCCATTATAGAAAGAGAAAGCGGGAAAATAGAGAGATTCTAGAGAGTGAGAGAGAGTGAAGAAGCAGAGAGAGAAAATTCAACAATTCAGAATGTGAAGGTGGAGAGTTTGAATTCAACAATTCAACAATTCAGAAAATTCAACAATTCAAAAATTCAACAATTCAAAAAATTCAACAATTCAGAGAATTCAACAATTCAATTTGGGATCTTTGCGTAGAATAATGTTTTGGGGAACATGGAGAGGTTTGGAGTTTTCAGAAGCAGAGTTGGCCATTGAAGAAGAAAATGAACAATACGAATACAGTTAAAAAATGGTGTATAAAAAAATTATGACGATTCGGGGCTTCATAGTAGCAGCAAGTAAGTAAGAAAAAGAAAAGAAAATCCGGAAAATTCAAAAGAGTGAACCGGAGGAAGGAAGGGGAAAAGGTACAGATGCAAAGGAGATCTGGATGATCAAGAGATTTTAAAAAAATGATGGCAGCGGATCCTCCATTCATGGAGGATGAAAAATTTGCTCTGATACCATGTCAAATTCTTAATACTGTAATACTTCTCTTTCATTCATTTTTTTCCTCATAATCAGATGTGTATTTATACACAAACTGTACATTCAAAATCCTAACAAACTAGATAAAATAAAGGAAACAAACTTCTGATTCTAAAGGAAACAAACTTCTGATTCTATCTATTTTGAATTTCAAATTGCTACATTCCAACAGAGATAACCGGTTTTCCGAAAATCCCACCTTCAAATTACGTTTTTGAACAGTGAGGATATCTATGTTTCTCATAAATCCATACTTCTTGGATAGATGGATTTTTGGAGAAAATATGTTGAAACAAACATGGTGTTTCTAAAAGTCATACTTGAGAAAGATAGATATCCTCCGAAAACCATCCCAACCAAACACCACCTAAAACAATATCAATAATACCACTTGAGAGATGGGTTGATCATGTGCACGTAAGTTCATCCTCACGGTACTTAAATCAATGTAATATCAAAACTAATATGATTTGTATGCTATTAAGTATGGGTTTATTATCTATCATTTAACATGATCACAAAAAATTTCTTACATATAAAACATTTTGTGGGGCCCGCAGCAAAAAAATTTTTGGCACGCAAAATGAATCTTTATAACATAACACAATCACTCTTCCTACGACCCATTAAGTATTAACATTACAAAAAAAAAAAAAAAAGACGTGCGGATAGAGACGCATATGTATCCAAAAGAACAAAAGAAATATATAAATTTTCATTGCCCCATCGCATAACAAGGTCCCATGGTCTAGTGGTTAGGACATTGGACTCTGAATCCAGTAACCCGAGTTCAAATCTCGGTGGGACCTTTTTATACATCAACGGTTCAATGATAGGAAAATAAAATTTGTTCAATATCATGTTACATAACTTTTGTATTTCCCTTTTATAATGTATGTTTGTTAATGTGAGTGACAGTGTAATTTATCGAGGCTTTTAGCACCCATCGAGAACGTCATAAAGAATTTTCGCCAAAGATATTCATTTGAAATAAACAATTTGAATAAATCCACACTACTTTTTTTTTTTTTTTTGGTGAAAAAATCCACACTACTTAATTTATGTAGTTTTATGTTATTTGATAAATTATAATCTGCATACATAGTGATGCATACCAACAATATTGAACAAAGTTAATTGCTCTTAACTCCAAAGCCAACAAACTGATTCAGCGCCATAAGAAATAAGAATCGGTATAATCTGTTTCTTTTTCATTATTTCAAATTTTGAAGCTGTCCCCTTTTTCTTTACCACAATAACAACAAATATGATCGGAATGAAGAAACTGACACATTAAAATTTACAATACACTAGAGGACTCGAGACAAGGGGTAAAACAAAATTTATTACAAGGGAAAAAAAAAGCAACTTGTTTAGTTCAAAACAAGCAATCAAAGAAGTATCCATATCTACCACAGCACTTGGCCTTCTCGCTCTCTACATCTATCTCTCCACCATTTTTTTTGAGTTCAAAACCACTAAAAAGAAATACAATCACCCCCTTTGAAAGGTATTAATAGAGTGTGCAAGGGAATTGAGTGCCACTTTGTCTGCTGAAATGTACAATGAGCACTATCCAATTCCAAATACCCAAGAAATGAATGACCAAAACAATAAGAGCATAAGGGGCATTAAGTGAACAATAAGAAGAAAAAAGGAGCAGTATAATTACCCAAAGAAATTTAAGACTTAAGCCTCTATTCCTGCTTCCGCCCCTCTACATCATGTAAGCCAGATGGCTCTGGCAATGTCTCTTTCGGCTGACGTCTCCGAGGCGATGAACTATCGTGGATGCTACCCTGTGATCGTGAGCTGGTAGTTCCTGAAAGCTTTGAGCTACTAGTTTCTTCTAGCCTTGTGCTAGAGGCTATTGGAATTACTGTTACATCGGATGAACTCTGACGCCAACTACCAAAAGCAGCGGCATTCCAAGAGCCTCTGGAAGAGGAAGCTTTAAGCCGCGCAGAACCAGGATTTTCTTCCCTCACAACTTTTGAAGGGTTTTCCAAAGCCTTGAGAACGTATCTCATTGGGGGTCTTCTTGAAGGTTTGGGATTTAGGCAAGACCTGGCAACAATGGCTATAGCCCACACTTCCTCTAAGAAATCCTCATCAACAACCAGAGACGGATCAACAATTTTTGTCACGAGCTCCTTGTCACACATACTAATGCAAGGTATAATCTGATCGAACCATTCTTTTATTTCACCATCACTGGCTGCACTCATTCCCAGCTTACCAGTCACCAGCTCAAGTAACACTTTCCCAAAGCAATAAATGTCATAGGCACAAACTGATGTTGATGAACCTGTTTTTACAGTAAACGAAGTTTTTGTCAAAATAATAGATTGAAAGAATTATTTCTCCTCCTGGCTCCACATCTATTTTCGCCACCTCCATACACAGTAAATTAAGTGCTCCCACAGTTTGGATTAACTTATGTTGGAGCCAAATCTCTTTTTCTGGGGTACTTCTTGAGCGAGTTTATGAAATAAAAAAAAAGTGATTGTCTCCCCAAAAAAAGCTGTTACTAAATATGCACCAAGTGTGCATTCGGATTAGCTTATTTTGTGTCCGAAATAGCTTGTAACCAAAATCTAAGTAACAGAGCTTTTGAAAAGAAAAAGCAATTTTCTCCTAAAAATTAAGCACATCCAAACATGCACCAAATATGTGTAAGAGGGACAGTTTGAATGGCATAGACAAGCAACCGAGGCATGGGAATGGATCCTCTCATGTGTTAGTTAACATGACCATATATGAGAGGATCTTAACCACTTATGAACAAATTAATGGTGATGAAAGATGAGAGAAAAAAATATTAGAATAGGGAGTGACAAAATCATCACCGTTGATTTACTCATAAATGGTTAGGATCCCCTCACATAACATAGTCATGTTAATTAACATATGAGAGGATTCACTCCCCCAAGGCATAGAACTGACTACAAATCCATGCCTTAAAACTAAACTTGAGTTTCCACTTACCATATGTGCCTTGTTCAGAGGACCTACACATTGAAAAATAGAAATGAGAAATTAGATAAATGTTTTTATAACAAATAATATGCATTTGCAACTATGGCATATAAAACTTGTCAAAAACTCATAATGTAACTTAACGACAAAGCAATAAAATAGTGGCTGAAATGTGAAAGAAATTAAAGGGAAAAAAAGGTTTCATAGTTATAAAGACCAAAAATGTCCATTATGAAAGTTTGATGTAGTGATTATGAAAACCAAATGAATAACATCCACATTATTAAAGATCGCACACGAACACACACAAAAAGACAAGATGACATGTCTAAAATACATAAATAATTCTAAAAGCCATACCGTAGATAAGTTCAAATTTCAAAGCATAAGCATTTTCCAATAAACAGACTAAAGGATTTATGTCCAACAAAGCACAATATTGTCAATGCATAATGAATGACCTGTCAGACATAATTTTCATGAGATTCATTAAATACATCGTTAGTGGAGTACTTACTGAGGCAACCGCAGAAACCGGGGGATTTTACTTTGATGAGTATCGCCTTCTTGAACACAGGCTTCACTTAGACTCCCTAACCGTGCTTCATATTTATCATCTAGAAGTATACTGCTCGCTTGAATATCTCTACAATAATTAGAAGATAGATTTGTCACTACTAGCACACCATTTAGCTTGAACTTTTGTTTTGTAAACTTGTGATTTATTTATTTCGTGCAGGGTCAAGATGGCTTAATCAATTAGAGGGAATACACCGACAAGTTGAACTTGTTCCAACCTTCCTATCTTTCTCAGCTCCATTATATAGAAAGTGGATAGTCATACTCAATAATAATGACAATCCAGTCGCAAGGGAAATTTATAATTAGTCACCTAAAAGATATCGAAACAAATGCCAATATTTATGACAGTAAACATTACACTTAATCGCCTAAAATATATAGAAACAAACAACGGAATTTAAACAGTAACCTTGGCCATATATTTCAAACTTCTATGGATATCAATATACATATTTATTGATATAAAGAGGACCAATCAGAATCTTTGACCCCTTCACAAAATGCATCCAGGGATGTAGGAATGAATCGTTGAGTAAGAGTTTATAGTTAATTAAATAAGGTATCATATCAGGTTTCACAACATAATGACTTTTTACAGCAAACAATACAGAAAAAATAAATAAAAAACCAGCAAGAAGGAAAACTAGAAATACCTGTGAACAATGGGTGGAACACATTCATGATGCAAATACGATAGGGCCTCTGCTGCTCCAGTAGCAACTTTTAACCTAGTTATCCAGTCCAGTGACTGCAAACTACCATCTTCAGATGTAGTGTTTTTGTAGTATAAGCAATTAGACAAGTCCCCGTTTGGCAGACATTTATAGACCAGGAACTTCTCATTCTCATTTTCTGAGCAATGACCTAAAAAGGGAACAAATCTTTGATGAGAAACCTTAGTGAAGAAGTCTAATTCCGATAGGTAAGCATCCTTTTTAGTTGATCGCATGTCAATCCTTTTGACGACGACAGGAATCCCACTTTCCAAAACTCCATTGAAGAAATCCCCAGTGTGGCCATGTTTGATAAGATTTGCATCATTGAAATCTCCTGTGGCCTGGAGCAACTGATGATATGTAAATGAGTCTCCTACTTTTGGATAGTTGATTGATACAGTGGGATGTGGAGGACTCCCTCCAGCAGGAGCAGGGACCACACCATTTTTCCTTTGATTTGAATTAACCCTCTTACGAATGCACAGAAGCAACAAGAAAAGTACAAATAAACCCAGTCCACCCAAGAGTCCTGCCAATATGCCCTTAGTTTTACTGCTCTTCCCAGAGGTAGGACTCGTAGGAGGTTCTGTAGAATTTGTGCTTCCAGAATTATCAAAACTGAGGCCCTTATCTGCATAAAATGCTGCACAGTCCGTTGTTGTCCTTTGATTTGTCACGTTTTGAAGGCAGTTGATCTCTAGAGATACATCAGGCATGAAATCCAGAACCTCGCCTTCAAAATAATTGTTTGAAATATTGATGCGACCGAACCTTCTGAGCACCTGAGTGAGGTCTCCATAAAACATATTATTAGAAATATCGAGCGCGGCAACAGTAGTATTAGCAGTGGAACTAGAATTAGGAAGCAGACCACTGAAGTTATTGGCAGACACATCGAGGGAGGTCAATCTTGGCAGAGACCACAACTCAACAGGCAAAGAACCTGTAAAATTGTTTTGTCTCAGCACTACGAGCTGCAACTGCATTGAAGCAGTAAACAAGTTTCCCGGCAGGGATCCATTGAGCATATTGTTTGCAAGTATCATTGTCCGCAAGTTACTCAACCCTTTGAAATCCGGAGGCACTCCACCAGAGAAAGAATTTGCACTAAGATCAAGGTCAAGTAGGCTAGTAAGACCTCCCAATTGTGCAGGTAAAGAAGTTAGGCCATTGTTGGAAAGATTCAAGTATTGTAGCCTTAAAAGAGATCCCATGCCCGAGGGAATCGGCCCGGACAAAAAATTTACAGACATGTCAAGGGAATCAAGATTTGCAAGAGAGGCAAAGGACGCAGGTAAGAACCCGGTTAGAGAATTCCGGGAAAGATCAAGAACCGAAAGGGCAAAGAGTTGACCAAGACTAAGAGGAACTGTCCCAGTAAGATTGTTATCAGAAAGATAGAGACTAGTGAGGTTGGTTAAATTGCCAAGAGTGGAAGGAATAGCATCAATGATGGAGCAAGAACGAAGATCAAGCACGGAGAGTGAAGGGAGTTTGAGACCAAACCAATCAGGAATAGGACCAGGAAGGAGGAAATTGGAGGCATTGAAGGACTGCAAGAGAGTGAAATTGGACAAGGCATCCACGGCAAATTGTGGATTTCTCTTCCCTAGTCTTGTTCTTATAAAGCCAGAGATATTGATATCAACAACTCTACCATTCTGGCAGGTTATACCAATCCACATTAAACAAGGGTCTCGCTTTATTGGCCATTCCTTGCTCCTCAACCCCAGAGAATGCCTTAGTTCGAGGAGTGCTGCATGCTCAATGTGGGAACTCAGTGGCTCAATCTGCTCCAATGTGAACTCAAACATCAACAAGAACAAGAACCCAAACCACACTATGCTTCCCCGATCCATCCTCATATCTTCTTATCAGCGCTGACCCAAAGATCCAACCGTTCACATCTTCCTCTCAAAACATGTGTCTTTGTCTGTAATCACAATTTAGAGATACCCAATACACAACAACTCATTTTAATTTTTCTCTCTTTAAAAAAGTCTTTTACTTTAACTTTCCAATATAACCACACAGAGAAAATAAATAAAAATTAAATTGAACCAAACCAAACAAGTCTTACCTGAATCAGAAGGATTCTATTCGTCCTTGAGACTTTTGATTACAAATCTGTATTTTCCTTTCTTCTCTATCAGAATCTCTACCTTCTCCCTCCCTCTTAATCCTTTAGTTGACTGAAGACAGAGGGAAAAGTGAAAAATTTAAAATTTGGAGAAAAATAAAATAAAAAAGAAAGAAAGAAAGAAAGAAATTATTAATATGGTGGGTTGAAATAAAAATAACAAATTGGAGAGAGAATGGTTGTTAAACTAAAGATATTACATCTATGGGGGAAGAATATGAAAGTAGCTAGGTGGATTCTTCTTCTTCTGGCATGAGAATGAATAACAAAGGCACGGTCTTTTTCAAGTAATGATGGTTGGTGAAGCAAAATTTGCATGCGAAGGGAAGAAAGAGGTCACAAAAGTGCAGAGAGGTTAATGGGTTAGGACAGAGGCTGAGGCAGGGAATGGGAGCTAACACCGTATCATGCACCGGTTGGGTTGACCACCGCTAATCCCGCCTAGTCCAGCTAAGCTCACACAAACACTCTCTCGCTTTCTCCTCTCTCTCTCTCACTCACACACACATACTCTCTAATATATAAGTAGAAATGTGAAGATCTCTTTGCAGTTCTGTCAGTGTGTTATGTACCCTCTCCTTCATCAAGGTCCAGCACACCTGTTTCTTCTATAAGGTGCTCTCTCTCTTAATTTTTTTATTCTTTTGTTTACGTTTGCTAATAATTTTGGAGTGAGATATCGTAACTACCGTGAATCAATTAATTGTATTCTTAGATCCATTATATTGATAGATAGTATGTTTATATTAAATATGAAAAATCATAATCATATAAAACTAAAATAAATATTAATTATTAAATATGAAAAATATAAACTATACAAATAAAATAAATATAATCGATGGATCAATATAATCAATCTATCAATATAATTGATCTATCGGTAAAATTACTTGGTAATAACATTGGTAATAATACTAATTGGTTATTACAATATCTTTCTCCAATAAATTTTAGGATAAAAGATTTATTTGTTCAATAGAGATAAGTTACATCTGGTGAGGGAAAATCAAGGTATTTTTGTAATTATAATATATTGGAAGATTATATTAATATTTATCATTATTATTTTTTAATCTTATAATCTCTACATGACGTCATTTTGAGCTTACTAGAGATAACTTTAGTCACTCGAGAAATTTTTTTTTCTAAATTTCTAAGGGAATATATATTTTGGAATTGTATGTTGAACAAATAATTTACCCTATTTAATTTAGGAAAATATTATATTTACTATAGTTTTAAGTTTATCATTTTTACTTCCTAATTGATTATTTCTGGATCATTTTGAAATTAATGGATAAACAAAGGAAAAAATTATCTGTTGATCTTAAATTAATCTAACAATAACCAAATAAGGGATAAGAATTTAAAATAATAATAAATATAACCGTCTTTTTAATTTATTGAACAATTTAATTCATAAGTTTTAATTATTGCAGTTGTGGAGGCCTTTAATTATATCTCTTCAAGATACATTTGATATACTTGGAAAATTAGCCTAATAAAGAGTTTTACTTTTGATATATGGTAAATATAAAATATTTTATATTACCACTATATTGTCATAGGTAAATGAAGGATTGAGCATGCGCGGTAACTTCAGTATCTTTTTTTTTCTTCTTTTGTTTCTTTTCCTTTCATGCTAAATATATAAAAAAATTATTTTTAATTATAATTATCTAAATAATAAAATTTAATTATTAAGATAAGAGTCTTAAGTATCATTTTTATAAATTAATTCAAAATTTAAAATTCTAAAAATAAATATAAGGATAACTACATTCTAAAAATAAATAAATAAATAAAATTATATCATTCAAAATATCTTCTAAATCTTAAATTTCAAATCATGCCTAACTTTTTTTTTTTTTTTGCGCAAATAAATTACAATCATATTATTAATTTATTTGGACTTGGATTCAACGATAATTTGTAATATTTTTATTGAGCATACGGGTTATGTTTATTGAGTTATAATTTTAGTTGACTCCAATTTTTTTGAATTAATTTTTGTGCCATGTATAATGGACCGGACTAACCATGAGTACATCATTTTTTTATTTTTATTTTTGAGACAGGAGAGAAATGATATGATCTCCCTTACTGAATCGACCCATTACATGATCTTGCTTCCTATTTACCTTTTTATGTTGGTAAACTTTGAATAATTTTAATATCTTATTAATTACTCTAATTATACTAAATAAAAAATATTAAACAATGTTTGTTTTCTTAATATATTGACTGCACTTTTTTATTTAAAATTTTATTAAGTATTAAGAAGATTATTATATTGGAGTTTTAAGAATTACAACAAAACTCTATCATCACATCAAAATTTAATCGAATTGAAAAAGTTGTTACATACTTTAACCATTCCAGTTCAAACTTATGGAGTTAACGTGGTTAACTCTCTCTCGCCTCAAAAGAAAAAATCCTAGCAAATGTAGTTGGGTACGTAAAATTTTCTTACTATGAAGGCTTGGAGGATTATATTATTAATTTAGTAATTTATTCCTAAATCATTGGTATAAAAAGGTTGCTCGAAGTTATGGTCCAACAAATTTATAGCAGTTTAACTTCACTAAAATCTAGAAATAAGAAATCAAATTTTTAGCCATCAAATAACGACGATGGTGTAATTGTAGAAGTATCAATAAAAATCAAAAGAAAAATTTGACAGCACGTTTCAAGAAAAGTTTTCCGTGTATATATGACCAGCTCTTATAGGTGACTAGTGTTATACAATTATAAAAATTTGATTAAATTAAATTAAAATTGGTCAAGATTTAAGGATAATTATTAAATAAATTAAAGTAATAGGTATTACTTTCACCAAAAAAAAAAGTAATAGGTATTACTCATTTGTTTTTAGAATTATTATCAATACCGGTTCATTTAAGCAATATATTGTTTAATCTTTTTCAATTAATAGTTAAAATAAGTGAGTGTTTGAATCTTGAGGGCTGAGGCTAAGAAACTTTTTATTTAAAAACTTTGTAGTGAATGTAAAAATAATAATAATAATATGTATCAAAATAATAATAACAATAATAAACATTTTGATAACGCGAGTCTTCCAATTTGAAATTCTGTTGGCTATTTGTAGCTTCTTATTTTTTGTAATACATTTTACCATTATATAAAAAATAGAAATTTGATTATTGAGTGAGATGATTTTATATTGTATTTTTTTTTATTTTTTGTGTGATTATGATTGTATTTTTTTTTTCTTTTTTGTGATTTGATTTAATCAAGGGGGTGTGGACGGCTCTTCGATATTATTTTCAAAGACTCAAATATGAAAATTGGAAGGGTGAGAAACTTTGCTGTGTTACTTTTCTCTTAAATCTAGATGCAGCCTGAGACGAAGGTTTATATAAATTTGAGTAGGGTAATTATTCACCCTAACTCCACTCCCTACAATTACCCTCACCTTTTTTTTTTTTTTTTTGGAAAAATCTAAAATATTATGGTCGTAGATACATCTAACCAATAATAACATCACACATCAGCTTATATTGGGGAGAGAAAAAAAAATTAACTTTAATATTATAATTATATACTCCTCGGAGTATATATTTATATTACTCCAGTAACACCTAGTGAACGGTCCTACTGTCGTATCGAAGATGCGTTTCACCTTTTCATAAGCATTATCCAGCCCTATCTACGAAAAAAATTGGGAAATTTGACAAGATAACAAAAGAATTTTTTTTCTAGTATCATATTTGGAAGGAATTTAAAACCTTAACCATGAACCCGCTCCGAACAAGATTACCTCCCGTAGAGGATACTTTTGTTTTATAAAAAAAAAAATTAAAAAATTCATGCTTGGCTTGGCAAACACAAGAAAGATTAATTAAATTTTTTCTTAATGAATCAGCAAGCATACGACCGGCATGCTGGCTTGATAATATAGAAACGCATATAAAAAAGTTGAGTGATCAAATTTTTGCAATACTATACGAGTATGGTTGGTAGATTTTGGCTGCTATACGTTATAGCCTATGACGTATATAGGCACATTTATGTTGTATTTTGGATGACGATGAATGTGTATTCTCAGAGGAAAAACAAAACGAATCTTGCAAACTTATCCCCGAAATTATCCCATGCGCTCCATGACTTGCGTATTCATACGTAGCAGATAATTTTTGAAAACTGCTTACTTTTTATCTTTGAAAAGGAAATGTATTGATATTTAAAACCGGGCACGGGAGCTGAATTTGACTTAGTAAATATAGCATATGCATATAATGGCATGTTAAGGGTTGAGAGGATACTCAAAGGAAAGAAAAGGGTACTTAAAAAATAAAAATAAAATAAAAAAATCGGTGATCCAATATTAACAAACAAGTTGAATCCAGGAAAAAGAGCCAAATGCATCCATCAGAAAGCAAAGAGGGTCTTCATTGGCTTGAGAGGAAGCATGCCTAAAGATAAAGAAGATTTAATTCTTAAAAAAAGATGTTCACTCTAAAGGAAACAAAAGTTAATATTACGATAAAAGAAAACTTAGTAGTTAATTATAAATTATTTTGAATACAAAATTTTACATATTATTATTTTTTTTTGATAAACATTATTATATTTAGTTTTTGTAAAAACTTGTATACAAATTTATATAATTAAAAATCTTCTTCATATTAAAGAAATCCAATAAATGAACGATACCATATTATATTATATAATTAAAAATCAAACGTTTATTTACCAAAAAAAAAAAAAATCAAACGTTAACCGCTCCAGTTTGAAATACACGACCAAGTTGATCTACTGTTTTATATTAAATTATAGCCAATTTTTAAACTTTTAAAATCACAAATTAAGTTGTACCCAAAAAAAAAAATTCTCAATTTACTTCCTTTAAAAAAGCCTCATGTCATTTTTAATTTAGCTTCTTTTCTTTTAAATTTAACATCTCTGAATTAACTATACATATTTTTATATTTTAAATTTATTTTATTTATTTTTTCAAAACTTTACTTAAAATTAAAAATACTTATATAATATACAGATATTTTTTAGATAGCATTATTTGTGACCATAAAAGTGTTTGACATATACAAGTCAATAAAAAAGAAATAGAAATAATGATTAAGACAATAATGAAGCCATGACTCACGAGTAGCAGAGTCAACCACTTTTAAAAGTCAAATCCATTTTTCGTGGTTGACCTATCATTGTATGTCCTCCATGTCCGAAACAGATAGCATTTAATTTGTAGGACAAAAGATCCAAATAAATACGCAAATATTTTCTATGTTTTGGGACCACCTAATAATTTGGTGCTCTTTCTTATAACATTAATTTTTTCTTTTCTTTTTTACTCTTGTGATTTTTCCTCTTTCTCAATCTTACCCTCTCATTTATACCAAGGGATCACCTAAAGAATGATGGTCCCAGATCACATTAAATTCTCTTAAAAAAATACATAGTGAGGCCTACACGGTCATGCATTTTAATAATATATATCGAGGACATTCCAAAGTGAAAAAGAGACTGCATCATGCTGCACTTTCTAATAGTCTCGTGTGAGGGAAACTAAACAATTAACCTTGAAATCTCCGAAAGAAGCTGCCAAGAGGGTTTGACGGATTGTCATAACTTGGTTGTTGAAAACAAAACCAACGTAAAATCAAGAGAGCAAATGTGGTCGCCACAGTACAGTCTCTGGCCATCCCCACCAAAGCCTGCTTTTTTGTGAGTTGCCCAAATTGAACATATATATATGGACCGTCATCCATTTATACTATGGCTTTGAAATATGTCATGTGCTTTTGTAAAAAAGATGCATAATTTACAGTTGAACTTGAATCACATAGAGCGTGTGTCAAGTCTTGACTTTAGACACATGTGAAGGCCTAGTTTGTTTATGTGATAAAGTACTTTGCCACCAAACCTGTTGCCGCTGTTTGCTTTGGCTTCAACTGCCATCTGTCGAGAGGAGGAGAAGAAATTAGACAGGTGGTAGAGAACCATATAATTATACTCTATAGGAAGCGTTCAGAGATATTTTAGAGATAGATATATTGGTTGACTTACAATTAATCTCTCAATCAATGCACACAAGTAATAGGTTTATAGTCAAGACATGGGCGTGTGTAGTGTTGGCAGTATTAGTAAATAGGTTTCAGATTTGTACATGGATTCATTAGCCTTTTATTTATGGCTTTAATGTTTCTAAAGTGAATGTAGATAAGTTATCTATGTTCACTGCCAAAACGACGTCGTTTTGGGTTGAAAAATTAAAAAATTATAATGAAAATGACTATTATAACCTTGAAATAAATTATAATTACAAAAATATATTGATTTTCACCTCAAAATGACATCGTTTTGGGCTCACTGTCTAAATTGACCGTAGAAAAAACGAACCCTTTATTTGTAGGAATTATCTCTTGGGCTTAGCTAGGCTGTGTAGATTTTTCGGTTGATGTAGAATTTAATCTTTTATTTGTAAGAATAAGGGTTTTATCTCTTTATCTTTATGTTGTTGATATAATTGTACCATATTATCCGTTGAGAGATTTACAAGATAGGTGATTAGGATATGAATATATTCCCTAACAGACAACAACAACCGCAATTATTTTAAAATTTATGTCGTATAAGACATACTACTAAGTGTCTATTACTTAAGAGACCTCATGATTTTTCTTTTTCTTTTTTTGTTATTAGTAAAAAATTATTTCAAGAATGCAGTTGTTGGGTATCTTACATTAATTAACACATCATGTGGGAAACTAAGATAAATACATTTTCTGTTCGAACATAAATACTTGTTTACCTATCTTGTGACCTAGCGTTAGGCTTAGGGTATACCAAAATCCGAGCAAGATTGTTATTGGTGATTAAGATTTTCAAGTAATGCAGTGCATCTTAGGGAAATATATTTTTTTTTTTTGATAGACGGGAAATATTTTTAATATTATGGGTATACCGAATACACTAGTTTATTAAATGGAAAAAAATTTAAGGGACATAGAGAAAAAAAAAAAAAAACAAGGGTTAATATGAAAAATAATTACCCATTCTAATAATTGGATATATCGAGTTCGGTACACTGGGTGTATAATTTGCTCGCATCCCAAGTGGTTAATCTCTAAAGACATTTCCAACACTAGGTTAGGATCGATTTACAATTTTGAAGCATCACAATATTGGTGTTGATTATTTAGTGAACAATTTTGAAGCATCCATATATTGTTTGTTTAAAGATAGTTAATTATTAGTAGAGTCAAGATTCTTTCCTCTTTGATTTTTGGATTCCTTGGCCATGATGAGCCCTTCAAAATGAATTTAATAATACAACAATATCCATTTGATCCAACAACTTATAGTTTCTAATCCCAACAACCGTCAACATTCTTTAAGACTAACTCTAGAACAAAACAACCTACTGCTAAGGTTAATAGCTATTTTCATATTTTTAATGCTCAAGCAAAAACTCTTTCTACGTGTTTCTTTCTTCTTCTTTTGTGTTTGCTTTTTTTTATACATGTATACTCGCAACATGATAGAGTCATTTTTGCTCTTAACGTAGCACGTAACCCTTTTCTTTTGCTGCTGAAATATTGTTGTACGAAAATATCGTTCCTAGCTACTTATATTCATCGAAAGCACTAGTACTCAGTCACTATCACAGGCTATATATTTATCTCTTGCTCTTGTTAAAAAAATGCCCAAATTTTGAAGTGATTTTTTTTATGTCATGGGTTGTTGGGCTTTTCCTCCTTAATGCTACCAAAGCTCAATGTTTGTAAGTGGGGTTTAAGAAACCCTAATACTCACTTTTTATATTCTAGAATTTTTTCTCCTCCTCTATATAAGCATTAGTTGAGGGTTGGAAGCGAGGCTGATTTTTTAGACATTTTGAAACAATTTTGAGAGCATCTCTATGGAGAAACTCCACATGATGGAATGGTATGTGCGATGGAAGGGTGAAATTGGGGATCAATGATTTGGTGTGGAAGATGATGAATGTTACTTTTAGCTATGAGTGTTAGGCCTCATTATGGAAGTTTGAGAGAATACCACGATTGTATGTGAGATTTAAGTGTACCACCATTATTGGTGAAGTTCGATATTTTGTACCCATTGTTTTCAGAGTGGAAGTTTGATTATAGATTAGTGTCCCGTGAATTTTTACTTCTCCACATTGGAAAATATTTTTTCACGTTAAAATCTGCTTGTGTTCATTTTTCTCTCTCCTTTACAATTTTCGTTTCTGCTGCGCATAAGCCGACATGATGAGTTCGGGCTAATCTCTTTGACTGTCGAGCTCTAAGCTCAACGTTTTTACTTTCTCGCTAACATTCGCTTTCATTTTAAGTAAATGCAAAATATATATCTCATTTTGGATCGCCACGTAGCATATTATTTGATGTGGAGAATCACCGTGGTTAGCAGCCACCACATGCATATCAGTGACCTCGTAAGGCAAATGACCAAAAACCTCGAGGAGGTAAATTCGATAACAACTCGCCCATCAGTAGGCAATCTTGGGATAGCCCCCACGTCTTGCAAGATGATAGTCATCTCGCCCTGCGTCATGTGAAAGGTTTGTGTCTCTGGCCTCCACCTCTCGACCAAAGCACTGATAAGGGCGAGATCAATATGAAATACATAAGATAATTATCAATTCATGTGTAAACAATACATTAATTTACAAAGATTGTATTTAAGCACAATATGATATATTACATTCTAGAAGGTAGTTTGCGACCACACCTGGAATGTCATCGGAGCTAGTCCCCCCTTGTAGTCTACCTCGTCGACTCTTCAACGCTCAAATCATGTCCTCGTTCCACACGACTTGTGCAATGTGTGTGCGCTGTGTTCGCTATGGAGGATGTCTCACTTGTATAGTGCATGAAAAACGTGTGTGGTGGGACCGGGAGGCTCAAACTCGTGGTCGAATGAGGACTGAGGAGACTCGGATAATGACGACTCAGCCATATTAATATACTATAAAAAAAATTACAAATTCATTGCTATAATTAATTTAAATTCAAATAATTTACATGTCCAGTACAATATTTAAAAAATTATTAAATTACAAAAACAAATTTTAAAATTTTAATGCGCATCAATAAACATAATATATTCATCATGTATGCCCTAAGTCACTATACAAAATAAATTAGACTAACTATGATCATAATTAATAGTAATATTAAAAGTATATATGCATAATCTAATTTGTTAAGCACGAATAAAATTTCCTATGCATGTATTCTAAGTAACTATAATTCTCCTAAGTCACTAATTATAACCTAAGTCATCAAGCATGTTATAAATCACTAACCATGTCGCAGAATAATATCCAACATCATTATTCAACCAATAAGTCACTAACAATTTCCTAAGTCACTAATAGAGTTATAGGTTACTAACAGTTTTTTAAGTCACTAACAATATCCTAGGTCACTAGTATAACATGTCTATTGCTGAAATTAAATAATATAAAAACCAGATATTAAGACTTATTTGACTAATAAAGCTTCGCTGTGCAAAAAAACTCAAGGAGAAATATAGAGAGAAGTCAAAGTAAAATCTTAGAGATAAGTCAGAGATATGATGTGAAATGAAAAAGTGAAAAAATAGGGGTATATATAGGTTTGCCAGCTCTCGCCTTTTTTGGGCGAGAGTGGTTTCCCCTAATTTAGGCGAGATTGAGTGCAATTGATGTATAAATAAGTTCTAAAATGCTATGTTTTCATAATTTTTTATTTAAATAATAATATTTTAATTTTTTTTTTGCCTAACTAGTAGTGTTTAATTGTTTAAGTTAATTGTATTTAATAAAAAATTAGTTTTTTTAAATATTTATAATAAGAATTTTATCAATAAAAATTACCAAAAATATTATTTTATTAGAATTCAAAGAATTTATACAAAAATTAAGTATTTTACTAACTAATATTAGAAATAAGAAAGCGGTGTAAGTTTAAAAAATCTTAATTAGTTTATTAATTATTAATTCTATTTATTATTATCCGTTTAAATAAAAACTATAATTAATAATGTATAAAAAAAACTATAATTAATAGTGTATGAGTTTTTAAATTTATACTAAGGGTTCGCTTTTTCTGCAGTAAGCCCAATACGATGTCGTTTTGTGGCGAAAATCATAGTACTTTTGTAATTTTAATTTATTTCAAGATTATTACAGTCTTTATAATTAAAATTTTTAATATTTCAATCCCAAAACGACGACGTTTTGGGAGTAAATGTAGATAACTTATTTGCATTAATTGCAGAAATATTTTTCTGTTATACTAATATAAATTATTCTACCTATCTTTTTTTCATGTCTACCTTACTTACTACTCTCCAACACCGATAAATCAGAATCTCAACTAACCTTTATCATTTATCTCTCGTATTGAGATTATAATCTAACAATATTTGAGAATGGTAGCTAAGGTAGGCATAAAAAATGTAGGTAGAATAACTTATTCCAATACAAATTAATCCCTCAAACTATTTTGAATTTTAAAAATTATTGTAAAGAACCAATTTAACTTAGAAGTTTAAGTTGTTGCGTGAGCTACGTCAATAATTTTATATTTATATAACATGCCCCCTCTCTCATACGAAAATCCATTAAGCTTGAAGTCTGAATAATGCATCAAGCTCAACCAACTTTGAATTTTAAGAAACTTCGTAACACTAATTAAATGGGATGGTGAGGATTAAACTCGTGACCACTTAGTCGTGACCACTTAATCATGTAGCTTATGTAAAAAACTAAATCAACCCAAAACTTAAATCGTTAGGTGAGACTATGTTAATTATCTTATATTTCTCCAACAACTATAATACTTTTTTTAAGTATCTATATAAAATTATAATTCATTATTAGTAATTATGAAATATTGTGTCTAAATCAAACAAAAAGTTGTGGTAAAAAACTAAATCAACCCAAAATTTAAACTATTAGGTGAGACTACATTAATTATCTTATATTTCTCCAACAACTATAATACTTTTTTTTAAGTATCTATATAAAATTATAATTGTTGTTAGTAATTATGAGAGAGAAAGAGATCTAAATCAAACAAGAGAGAGTTCTGATGAAGTATACCACTCGCTGTCTCAAAATGAATGTTGGCTCATTTAAAAGGATAAACACTTTTCCCTTTTCCAAACCACAAACTTTAGTTTTCAAACATTTATGCATCGACCGGCCTCGCTTCCCAGTTTGCTTCTTTAATTCTAGAAGTCTCCAACAATATGTTATTACCAATATTATAAAATTAAGAAATTAATTGAAGAATTTTTTGAATTATAATTCACTTAGTGTAACAAGTTAAATTTATTGTTGAATTTAATAACATTTAAACTAAAAATATAATCAATTTATAATTTCATGGATATAACAGGTCAAATTAATTTATTTTAAATATTGGTTATTAGTATATTTTCTTAATTAGTTTTACATGTCACACATTTTGTAACAATTTAATTTATTAAGATATGAGTACAAACATTAAATGACAATATAATACAATATGTCAAAATAAAATTCATAAATATATTAACCTCTTTTTACATAAAAAGAAAAAAGTAACTTTTGAAATTCCATATTATCGCCTCTCAGCTTTAGTTTTGGTGCTATTTCTCGCTTTTAATTGTGGTTTAACATTTTTCATAGGTTAGTTTTTTTTACAGACATTGAGAAAATGACATTGTCTTGAAGCGAAAATTAAGGTATTTTTATAATTATAATTTATTTCAGGATTATAATAGTCTTTTTCATTATAATTTTTTAATTTTTCAACGTAAAATGACGTCATTTTGGGAGCGAAGATAAAAAACTTATTTACATTCAGTATAGAAACATCAAAGCCTTTTTCATATTATAGGAAATAATTTATATATATATATATGTGTGTGTGTGTGGGTTTATATTTTCTTTTTCTTCCTCTTCTTTTTACATGATCTCATATAAATCATATACACTTTTATACACGGGATTTGCATTCATCATTTAACAAGACACAAAAAAGTTTCCTACACACACATTTTATGGGGCCCGCACTTTTTAAAAAAAAATTAAGGCACGCAAAACGAATCTGTATAACATTACATAATCACTTTTCCTATAACATAACTCTTATAAAACCCTTTATATATATTAGAAATAATTTTATCTTCTATATGAGAAATATTAAACCTTTTTTTTTTTTTTGATAAACAGAAATATTAAACCTTTAATTATTGTCTGCTTTGGAATATATTGTACAATTAACTTAGATTGAACAGTACAATCGCTAAACCTATGACAGGCTATTTGCTCTTTTATTTTAAGAAATTGTAAAATAAAAATTTAGAGCCTGGAATTTTTATTTTTATTTTTAAGTTAGAAACTACTTTTAAGTTAAAGTTAAAAATTATTTAGTGATTATATAAAAATTGTATCTTAAAAGTTACTTAACAACACATAATTTAAGAAAAGTTTCTCTCTTTCTCTATCTCTACGACTCTTCATTTTAAAAAATACTCAATTTGTTTATCAAAAAAAAATAAAATACTCAATTCAAGAAAAATTGATAAGAATTAAAAAAAAAATTCTCGTAAGTGCTTTTGACTTTTTTTATTATATAAAAAAAATTTATTATAAGAACCTTTTTTCAAAATGAGTTTATCCTAACTTCTACATATAAAGAGAAGAGAAGTTACAAATAAAAAATCCGAACTGACACTTAATTGGAATACATACACAATATAATGGGTTTTGCTAGAAAAGAAAAACAAAGAAGGTTATATAGCGCATTCCTAACTGAGTGTCATGCTAATTAATAATTTAATTATATACTTAATAAACAAATTTACTTAATAACTTAACTTTTGCGTTGAATTAATTTTATATATTGTAATTTATATAATCCAAGAAATTTATGATTCGATTCCCATCACCTCATTCTTTTAAAAAAAAAATTCAGCTTTCATGCTTTAATTCTAAATAACCTCTTGGCATGACGGATATGTAATTTATCAACGTTTCAATAAAATTAGTATCTTTAATGTAACGCGTATATAATATTTATGGGAAAAATGTTTATCCTTTTGAATGACACAACTTATATCATTTTACTCTCACAAAGAGGTGAGACCCACTCCTTTATTTTTTTTGTCAACTCTCTCTCCTCCTTTATCTATTTCTTTCTCTCTCTTAAGATGACACAAATTTACATCTTTTTAAATGATACACACTTTACCCACATATTGTTAATGTATCAATCCTATATGAATATATGATTATACTTCACTTAGTGCATGAGAATTTAGCTTATCGATTCTCTAAAAAAAAAAATCAATCCTATAAACCTCTTGCTAATATTTAATTATTATTTAACAAAAATATTATTCCCTTATAAAGTTATAATATTTAATTGCTTTTGTCGTCAAGTAGTATTTAGCTGATTTTTCTTGCATTTCAATCAATCTAACTTCTCCAAATATATAAATAAGAGAGTAAGTATTCATTTTTAATTTTTAAAAATTCGATTACATCACTTGGACAAAATTGAGATAAATTATAGTTTACATTTTTTTATTATCTTTATACAAATTTAATCTCATAAAAAGTTTATTAAATCATCTGTATAAATATTTGTACCAAAAAATATTCTTTGTATAAATATAAATTTTATTGAAAAGAGAATAAGGGCTACACGACTAGGTGCTTGGTTAGTTGGTTGAATGTGTTTTTCTATATAAAAATGATTTTTCTTTTTTTGAAAAATTATATTATAGTGTGCTTGGGTGAATTTATTGTTAAAAGAAAGCTAAAACTTGATTGAATTTGGTGTGTCACTTCCAGTGTAGATGGGTATCTTCCTTTGTTTTTGCTTGGGCATTTAATTCTTTTGTTTACCCAAAAATAAACAATAAAAAAACAATTTCCCCCATGAGTTTTCATATAAAATAAGTGAAATGTTATATTTACAAACTTTTGTTTATAAACTCTTACAAAATACATTAAGTATGACTGGTCATACTTCAATCAAGAATGCATAGCCGATTATAGTTAATGTAATCTGAATTTATAAACGGTCCTTCCACATGAAATAATATTTTTTAATGAGATACTTTTCCTATCATGCGGTGTTTAGTTCAGTTTTCTTGCATTTCAATCAATCTACCTCCTCCAAATATATAAATAATAAAGTAAGCATTCATTTTTTATTTTTAGAAATTCGATTACATCACTTTAGACAAAATTGAAATAACTTATATCTTACCGTTGTTTTATTATTTTTATACAAAATTAACTATAATTTTATCTCATAAAAAGTTCAATAAATGCGTCGAATAAATATAAAATCTTTAAAAAAGAAAAAGGGCTACACGACTATGTGCCTAATGGAATGTGTTTTTCTTTGTAAAAATGATATTATATTATTGTGCGCTTAGATGAATTAAATTTTTTTTATTGAAAAAGCTAAAGCAATAAAAAACGCATTTTTAATAACTTTTTATTTAAAAGTAATATCTTTTACAGCATAATAATTTGTTGAAACATTAAAAAATACTCCTCAAGTCCTATATTAAAATATAAAATATTTTTAGTTTAAAAAAATGTCTAAAATCTTCTCTCAGTGAACCTGAAATAATTATTTATCTGTTGCTTAAAACCGGTGTGAGGTGACAGAATAGGAATGCAAATATACAAAAATTGAAATAAATAATTATCACACAATAAAATTATATGCAATAACTATGTGTCTAAATTATTTTGTAATATATAATAGGGTCCCTCGGGTGTCTTGCAACGGGATATCCTGAAAAAAAAAATGTGTTATAGGTAATACATAGTTATTTTTTCATACCCTTCATAACTAATTATAGTAATATTGTAGTATACTACCATAGTATATAGTTATAATATTAAAAAAAATTAATTTTTTATAACTATGTACTACCATAGTATATAGTTATTTTTTTGTTGCAAAAATTTCTACAACATGGTTCTTATATTTCTCTATTAGTAAAGTATGTATCATTTTAAAGGATGTAAAGTTGTGTCATTTTAAGAGAGAGAAAGAGATAGATAAAGGAGGAAAGAGTTGACAAAAAAAAAATAAAGCTATGGGTTTCACCTCTTTTTGTGAGAGTGAAAAGATATAAGTTGTGTCATTTAAAAGGATAAACATTTTTCCCTTTCTCTGTATAATAAGGTTAAACGTTTCTCTAGTGACTAGAAATAACTTATATTCAATCACTGGAAAAATATTTTTCCCTATATAATAACATCTTTATGTCTCTCTTTTTATAAGAGAGATTTCCATTTTCTTGTAAAGAGAACAAAATGGTGGGACCTATTTTTAATTTTATTTTTCTAAAAAGGCGCCTTGGTAGAGAAAATTTGAAGCCATATAATAATTGTAAAATTGAAGGGAATGAAGTTAAGGTTGGCATGTGGTATTCGTAAACTCAAAACCATAAAAGTGATGATGCTATGAACATAATATAATCCAAATGAGTTCTTCTAGTAGTTAATAATGTGTGATTTTTGCCTTCGTATTTTAGGTTTGAACTTTGGGCTCCGACATAGAGCAATTAATTAAAATGTATCCAATTGTAATAAAATATATCCTTACATTGGCATAGAAAAGGACTTAATATTAATCAATGGAAAAACTAAACCAAAGTATTTCTACCCTAAAAATAAATAAATAAGTATAATATAATATAGCGTTTGGTAAAACTAAGCCAAAGTTAACCATAACAATAATATTACGAATCTTATTTTTTTAATAAACCTTTCTAATATATTTTTATTTATATAAAACACTAAGTAAAAGACATAAATATTTATTAATTTTAATTTTTTAAAATTATTTAGTAATATTTATCTAAATAATCAATAAAAGTATTAATCATAATTTATTAAGATATAAAATTATTCTATTAACATTTGATGGTACTTGGGAGGAGAAGAAGCGTAAGCGTGACAATTAATGTGGTTTGTAGTGCCGTAGTGCGGACCAAACAATTTCCATGATTATGGCATTAATGTAATGGCGGCGAGGTGAGTGACCACAAAATTAGGCTGGATCGTCATGTGAAAAAGTGATCATGTGATCATGTTATTTGATCACAATCATTCATTTAAAAATTATATATTTTTCTCTATCTTATCTCATCATTAATTAATAATTGTGATCAAATAAATAATCACATAATCACTTTTACACATGAAAAAATCCACTCCCAAATCAGAGTGAGATAAGAATTTTATTTTTATTTTCTTAGTACATAGTGAGGTATGCATTTTAATAACACAATCCCATATCTGAATTAGTGGCCTGATTTCAGATTCTACTGTAACTAATTAATTAATGAGGGCCTCCTCGACAACTCTTCATGTCATGCTATCTGTCAAAAACCTCATTAGACGCATGCTGTCTTATGCTAAACAATTTGTGCCTAAATCAGGTAAATTATTAATTAAGCGAGATCTACGGCGTTATTTATCTGACACTCTGATTATTATTTAATGTGTATAAAAATGTTTTTATGATAGATAAATCTTTATTACAATTTTTACTATTTTACATATGTCAAATAATAATTTGAATCCTTATAATAGACTTTGTGTGATTAAGAATTATTCCTGTGAATTAGAAAGTATTTTGCATACGGCTATTTTAAAATAGGAAAAAATGTTTCCGCATTTACTACAGATAAATTATATGCATTAATTCTCAAAACGACGTCGTTTTGGTATTGAAATCTTAAAAAATTATAAATATAAAGACTATTATAACCATGAAATAAATTAAAATTATAAAAATACTATGATTTTCGTCCCAAAACGATGTTGTATTGGGCTTACTATAGACAAGAAAATGCGAACCCTTTAAAATATATGTATAACATAAAATTATAAATTATAAATATTTTTAGGAGAAGAATAATTTAATTGATAGGAAATTATTTTACTGGTTATAAAAAAAATTAAAATGTAAAAAATATTAGCGCTCAAAACTTTGAATTTTCAAGAAAACTCAAAAATTGATTTAATTGATAGAAGATGATTGATTTATTAGTAATTCGTAAATATTTCTTTATGTCTAATGTTGATGAATAAATTTGAATATTCATTAAAAAAAGTAATGAACGTAATATTTTTAAAGTAACTAAAGAAAAAATATTTATTTAATTTAGTATGAAAGCTTAAAACACATGTCAGGAAATGAACAAGATAGATAACTTTTGTTCTGGACCAATATTTTTAAGTCCAAACCATAAAAGGCCCAACCCAAGCCCAAACAACCTTACCTCTCAATAAAAACTGGTCTTACACATAACCTCCAAGTATAATAGCTACTCCGCATTGACATCTTGGTCAAATAGCACCTCAACCGTGGGTGTTTGATATGAGTATTTTGTTTGGAATGATGGAAAAGTGGGGTGGAGAATATTTTTTGACCATGTTTATGAAGAAACTTAAAAAAATTTCAGCATAATTATTTCCCCATCATTCCCATTTGTAATTACACACTTAAAAAAAAAAAATCCCATAACCACCCATGGTAATGTTTTTTCTCCCATCAACTCATAATCTCATTTTAACTTTTTTTAGACAAAAATACCCTTTTTTTATATGAGCTCAGAATCTCACTTCAAAATAATGGGTACTTTGCTAATTTCAATTTAGATTTTCATTAATATTTTACGATCAACCAAATAGAATCAGTAAAAATAACTCAATTTTTTCGAAATTTTTTGACCTACTAAACACATTTTCGTAACTTATCTGGAAAAAAAATTTCCAATCATTTTCCTAATTTTTTTCCCCGATAAAATCCCCCGGTACCAAACGCCTTAATGGCAACTTATATCTATAGCCTATAATGGGGGAAATTGTAATGGTCCCGGTGTTTGCTGATCCTCTCGTATTAAGGGAGTGGCACCTGGACCAAAAAAAAAAATTCTATTTCCTCTCTCTTCAATCTCTTCTCTCCACTTTGTCCCACCCATTGCTATGTGCTCTGGGAGCACAAAATAATCTCTCCTATAATGGGCATATCAATTGCGATCTCAACTTCTCGTACACACGTAGGAACAAATCTTAAGTGCCATGGGAGCATCATATATCAGTCTAACAGGGTAAAAAAATTGAGACTTTGATGAAAATAAAAATAAAGGTGTTGGTTTGGTTTAATTGAGATCCTACAAAATAATTTTTTTTTCAGGTGGTGGAGCCCACAAATTTATCTATATGTCATGAGATAACTATATCCTTTAACATGAAATTAATAAAACTTTTGGTTTAATTGAGATAAAAATAATTTTTTTTTAAGAAAATGAGAGTACCAAATATGGTACTCCTGGAGGCCTCAGCACCAAAGATCTATCCCACACAGAAACGGTGGCACAATCAGACCTAGGATTTTTTTATATAAAAAGGGCAAAAATAAATTTTTTTAAAGTTATAAGTATTATTAAGACTAATAAAAAATATGTATTAAAAATATTTTTTGGCGGAGATAATAACTTTGTAATTTTAATTTAGCCTATTATTATTAAAAAAAATTATACATAAAAAATAATAATAATAATCAAAACGACGTCGTTTTGATAAACATTAGATAAAATTATCTAAAATAACATTAGATACTTTTTTTCCCTTTTTTAAATTATAAGTATTGTTAAGACTAATAAAAAATATTTATTAATAATATTTTTTGGCGAGATAATAACTATTAATACTGATAGCCTATTATTATTAAAAAAAAAATTATACGTAAAATAAAAAGAAAAATTTTTAACATTCTCTCTTCTGATTGACACATAATGAATATATAGTAATTTTATAGAAGATTTTATTAAAAGTATTCATCTTTTTTCTTATCACTAAAATCTGATTGAACGATTACTCACTTCAATATCAGAGTGACTTGTAAGTATATTTCACATTTGTTTCCCTAGAGATTGTGAGAGAACACCTAAAACACTTTCAAATTGGCCTTATCAACAGCCAACAAATTAGTACAAAATGGACGTCTAGATAATTTTTAACCGTGTGTGATTAACCTAGACTGATTAACTACTTCAGAAACACAATACATATATTTTATTATTATTAAAAAGAGTCGAATTTGTAACAGATGATGATATTGTAACAACTAAGTTGTGTTATTACCAATTAATCTTACCGTTAGATCGATTATGTTGATCCAACGGTTATATTTATTTCCATCTTTGTATGGTCATGATTTTTCAAATTTAATACTTTATATTTATTTTTACCTTTGTATGGTTATGATTTCTCATATTTAATGTTTTCACTTTAAATATGGGAAATCATAACCATATAAAGATGGAAATAAATATAACCGTTAGATCAACATATTCGATTTAACGGTGAAATTGAATGGTAGTAACATTAACAGTAACACTCGTTGATTGTTATAATATCATTCCCTTTGTATTATAGGGACATATTATTTCTCCATAATAAACTTGGGTTGGTTGTTAGTAACAGCCTCAAGAATGAATTACATTCTATCTCTTCTCCACGTAGAGTGCTTTCTCTTTTCATCTCGTTTTTTAATTATTACCTATAAATTTAAATTGTGATTTTATATACCTTGAAATGTGTATTAATTAATAAAATTCCAGAATATATATCGCGTGACGTGTCATTGTGTAATTAATTATACTCAGGTTACTTAAGTGAGGTGGTGGTGGCACACAAGTTAATTGAGGTGAGCACAATTAGATTTTTTGAGATGGGATTAAATCATGAGGAATGATTCGTTTACAAATTATTTTTTACAAATTACATTAAGTATAATCGTTCACACACTTTTGATTGAAGTATGACCACTCATACATAGTGTAGTTGGTAATAGTTTGTAAACAAAATTTTGTAAATATAACATTCCCCTCAAATCATATATAAAACATTGCAAAGCTTTAAAAATGAGTTAGATCAATAGTTTCTCAAGGACATTATAGCTAGAGAGAAATGAAGAAAAGATATAGAAGAAAATATGATAGTAATAGAAAATTAATTATATCAAGAACACTCTAATAATATAAATAGCTATTGGATAAGAAGCGTTTAGTCAATTAGCACGAAAGCGTTATAAAATATATTTGAAGTTATTGGATTGAGCAAGCAAAGTCATAACATAAGAATATGAGAAAATTACATACAAATATTTTTAACATATAAAACCGTGTTAATGTGAAGAGTAAAAATCACATATCCTAATGTAGAAAAATATCTATTATGCAAAGTAGGATTAGGAGATAATGTTCATCTCTAGTATAATGTTAGAGGTTTACACTCAATGTCTTTCCCACTCTTAGGATGGATTGCAAATGTTTATCTCTCTCATAAGGAGAAATATTCTTTCTTCATAAAATATAGAGGATGTTTTTCTTACTCGAATTTTGATTTCTCTCATACTTATTATAGATGATATAAGAATCATTCTTCCATGCTCTATATTTTTCTATAATTAATAAGGGTGTTTTCAAGACATATTGAAGACTTAGCACTATTAATGAGGAGGAAATAATTCCAACAATAATTAATATATGTCGATCAATGAGTGGAGGAGCTAAGTTACAGAAAGGTAAAAGTAGGGGTGGATCACATCTATGTGGACTACGGTTCATTTCATCAATTAAAATCTCCAACCGGTCCTCTTGAGACGTGCGAACTAACCAAATAATACATTAATGTATAATTAAAATGGGTTTCACAAATAAAAAAACTAGACATTGTGCATATAAAAATTATTTCGTTTGGAGGTGTTTAGGCCCTCGAAACAGAACTTGTAAGGTGAGAGATAAATCAGTAAAATTGTTCCAAAACGACCTGATTTGTAAAAATCATAATAATTCGAGCTTTTAGAATTTCATTGTAGAGTTTATATAATCTGAAACTAGACATCTGGGGCTTTAAGTACATATAAATTATACCCCAATCAGAGGTCTGTAGCCCCAGAAATTGAACTCACAAAGTGCTCGCTAAATCAGTTTCAGAAATCCGAATTTAAAAACATACAGAGATTGTTTTCGCATACGAGTTCAACATTACGCAATTTACAAACAGTACATAAATCCCAAAATACAATAAGATAATATATGTCCCAACATTTTACCAATTTCCCAAATATTACACCAATGTCAAATATTTCATGCGCATTCAGCAAAATCAGCAAACAGACGGTAGAATTTTCCACAGCAACATGTAAACAGATTATCCCCAATACAAGCACATCATCATCAAATGCTTTTTCGTACTCATGCAATTTATAAAAATTGAGCCCCCGAAGGGGTGAGAAAAATCCAGTAGTGTGGCAGTAAAACCAGTAAAGCAACAATATTAGACTAGGCACAAAATTTCAAAACAGTCGCATCAACATTTAATTTTCCGGACAGATGCTAACATATAATCATAGTGCGTGTATAACGCAAGAATATTAACATGACCACAAAAAATTTCCTACACTCACAATATTTTGTCGGGTCGCAAGCAAAAAAAAAAAAAAAACTCCGGCACGCAAAGCGAATCTCTATAACATAACACAATCATTTTTCATACAACATAACTCTTATAAAACCCAATTAAAATACCATAGCCTTAAAATTGAATACCCAACCAAATGGAAGCAAGCAGCACCACCAAAAGTTGTTTAATTCGCCTCTCATTTAAGAGCCAACTATGTAACTAGGTGACGTCACATTCCATCCAAAACTAAGCAATTAAACAAGGGACCGGAAGAATGAGCACCTAAATGTAATACGAGAATTTATTTTATGAATCTAGTATCCTAAAACTAACAAAATGCATTCATAAGTTTTAAAATATTAAAGGTATTTTTATTATTGTTAGACAAGAGTCTTAAGGGTGTGCATGACAATCTTTCGGAAATCAATTTTTTTTTTAATTTCTATTTTCGAAAACAAAAATGTATAAAAAACTCATTTGATAAAATCGATTTATTGTTGTGTTTGATAATGTTCAGCCTCTACCTATCCCTTAGTAGTACGAAACCAGATTCTCAGATGAAAGGTTTTCAATTCACAGGTTGTGAGAAACCACATTCCCAAATATTCTTGCCTTCACGTTGTGAGAAGTTCTGCCCAGCCCATCAGCCCAACCCTATACAAATGAAGCATTTTCCAAAAATCCCCCCTCGGCCTCCAATAAAGTATTATAATCTTATTTTGACGGGGATAAGCTTGTTTTCCCCTTTCTTTTACTACCCTTTAATTTTTTAAAGGGTAAGATTCAATTTCTTATTATTGTTTGAATTTTACAAGTAATTGTCTGAGTGCGATAGTATTAACAGTGTAGTGAAATTGAATTTTTACAACTTTGTTTGTACATAAATGACTTCTGAGCCTTGCTTAGATTTTGTAAATCGTTTTTAAATTTTTAAATTTTTTATGAATATATGTAAAATTGGTTTGTAGGATCCGTTTATTGACGGGAAAAACTAATCTCATGTTATATGTGGAAGATCTTTTTTCCTACCTACCCTCACATAACAGTGTAATTTTTTTTTATTTTTCTTTTTAAGTGGTGGATTCCACCACTATATGTCTACAACATAAGGATCTTTCTCTCATATATCATGAGATTAGATAAGCCGTCTATTGATATCATAATTATTTTATGATAAAAATACAAATTCTTAATAGTGGGAAAAAAAAGGATGTGTTGTTAATATAACATGTCATTTTCTTAGGTACTGGAAGCATATCATTATCAAACGATGGTAGCTAAGTTAGGAAACTGAACAGGTATTGATAAGAGCATATGTTCTGGAGCTATAACTGATATTATTGTGATCGGTTTAATTGATATTTTCTTTTATGGTTCAAATTTTGGATTGGGCTCTCCCCAATATTGTCTTTGTGAGGGGTTAAAAAAAAATTGATTTTCAAAACAAAAAGGGTGTTTGATAAGTCCTATTTTGTGAAAATGTTTTTAAAATCTGTAATTATTTTTTTATTTCTTATAATTAAATTTATAGAACATCACTGAATTGATTTTCAAAACAAAAATGGTGTTTGATAAGTCCTATTTTTTGAAAATGTTTTTAAAATCTGTAACTATTTTTTTATTTTTTATAATTAAATTTAGATAACATCACTGAGTTATTTTTGTTTTGTATTTTAATTTTTAACTTTCAAAATAAAAAATATTTATTTATTTCATTAACTATTCTACAACATAATTTAAAAAAATATATATAATACAATCAAACATACCTTTTTTTTTTGTCTGGCACGCTTTTTCATAATCCTACAAATTAATTTAAATTTATTATTGATAATAATATTTTGATGATTATTTTTTCCTTTTTCATTGGAAGAATTTAAATATTTAATATCATTTAAATTAGGTAAATATTTAATTACTTAAATATTATAGAATTATTCGTGAGATGTTATAATAGTTAAAGAATAATTATTATCACTACTCTTTGAATTCTTCGCTTTATACATAACCTGCATATTTAAGTTGTACACGTTCTTGGTTCCTCTCTATTTCTGTTTCCTTTTTCCTTCGGCGGTGGCATGCGTGTCAGCTATGATACCATAGATCATTGCTCAAAGAGTTAGAATGCATGTCCAAAATTTTGAGTCTGAGCATGTGAAAAATAGTACTTACATAGAGAGATAACTCTTTACATGATACCATACCACAGTCTTACTTTTAAACAAAGGGGAATATTTTTCTGTAGACTCATAATTTTAGTGGGGCTCATATAATAACGGAGAGATAAAATATTTTAAGGTGGGGGGTCATCATAACTTGTATTTGTAAGAATGATTAATTTTCTTTTGTGAAAAGAAAAAATTATTCCCCTTAAATAAAATGAAAAAACATATGCAAAAAAAGAAGAGAGAGGATATTTTGACTATCAGAATTTTTCACTACCAACCTACTACCAATTTAATCATTATTGAATCAAAGAGAGAGAATGCTAAAAAATTTATGAAGAGAGAGAAAATATTGATCAAATGATAATTAGATAGGTAGTAACTTGGTAATGAAAAAATTTAGAAATAAAAATATCTCTCTTCAAAAGAAAAATATATAAAGTAAAAACATAGGATGTTATACAACAGTGAGATAGATTTTTTAAAAGCTATGATTATAGGATGAGGACAGACTTTGAACGCCTTCATTCGAAGCTTCGCAAAGGCGGAAGATTTTTTTTTGTGAGATGGGACCATGGTGATCCCTTGTAGAAAAGGAATCACCGAATAAATGATGCACTTCTAACATGTTAAATTTTTTATCGCAAAGGGGTTAAGGGGTCACATCAGTAAGCTAGAGCCCAGAGAATCAGAGATAGGAAAGAAGTGTAGTTGACGGATGAGGGATAAATGTGTAATTGCACCTATCAGATATTTTCTATATAACACGTAAGCATGTCAGATATTTAAGCAGCTAATAAATATCGGTGTTTGCCTTTTCCGTCGACAATAGTATTATTATTATATTTTAAAAAATATATAATTACAATATTAAAATTATATTTTTTCTCATAAATTTCCCGGCCTACGTTTCTATTCTTATTAATCCATCATAAGCGCTACCGTAGCATTGTCAATTTTTTCGACCCCATGCCCTTATTATTCTACTAAATATTGTATATATAATTTTATATATATTATATCTAATCTACACATTCCAAGTTTCAGATGTATAATCTTACGAGAATACTATTTATCCTTCTAAATAACACAATTTACTTCCTTTCATTTTCACACAGAAATGAGATTCACACTTTTATTTTTTTTTGTCAACTCTCTCCTATTTTATCCATCTCTTTCTCTTTTAAAATGATACAACTTTACATTATTTAAAATGACATACGCTTTACCCTAATTTTATATAATAAACTTTTCATAGAAATTAATTTATATATTTAATTGTGCCCCACCTCCATCAACTCTTATTATTTTACAATTGCGCACGAGACATTACCAGTATGAATGCTGGTTAAATCAATTTGACATTTTTCTCGACAATTAATTTGAATTCTAATAGGCCGAATGAAAGGTCAAGTAATTATTTAAGCACCTAACTTAAAATATCAACTATAATTTCAATGATATATATATATAGATTAATATCGATTGGTTGCTAATATAACCTGCAGTAATAGAAATTGATACAGTTCTAATTTTATTTGATTATAATGTAATTTTTAAAAGGAATAAATTCAAATGGCGAAATCAAATAGCATCCTAATTTGTTATTGGGAGAATAATTGATCGGACCACAAATAATGAATAAAGTATTTTTGATTGACAAATGCGGGGAGCATATCCACATTCCACAGTCCACACCGCTTTAACCCTGCTTTAAAAAAATCACACGGCGTATAGACGCAGGCAAGGAGAGCATCTTCTCTATCTGCCATGTAGTAAATGTCACTTGCATAAAAAATAATAATTTTTTCTCCTTTCCATAAAATACGACGGTCATCTTTTATTTTCTATTAGACAGTGAAAGGTACAACAGAAGTACCATAGATATTATTTCTCAGACAAGGGGGAAGATAGTTAAAGAGCATATCTTTGATACTACTGTAGCATGTACCATTTACTAAAAATAGAAAAAAAATATTACGATTCCATTTGCAAGGTATGAGACTTGGAGTCCCACATTTGTTGTATGGGCAACTAATGTGATATTTATAAGGCCTTGGACACTCCCACCCTTTGAACTAACTTTTGGGGTGGTGCATCCCAAAGTTCTTATCAAATGGTATCAGAGCCTTCCACTATACCTCCCGGTTACAATCGAGCGGCGCGGGTGGCGACGCCGGCATTTGCAGTGTTCGCCAGGGACTAATAAAAGATTAATGCAAAGCTAGCCAGCCCGCGTGCCGGGACTGCGGAGCGTGGTGGAATGTTTAAATTCCATTTGCAACTAGCTTATGAGAGGTGCACCTCAAGATACTTATTAAGTAAGGTGATGATTTAGGAAAAAATAACCATACTAAAAATAATAAAATGATAAAAAATATATATTATTATTTCTAAAATAAGTAAATGATGCACCGAGTCGAGTAGTACCGAAGATATTTTTCTAGTTAAGACATCCGTAGCCACAGCTATATAAATAGCGTTGGGTGTAACCATTTTTCTTTGTGCACTGAGTTCAAGGTTGATTCTCGCTAATCCTCCTTTTCTTTTCCCTTTATTCCCTTTGTGTCCCAGTTTCTTTGGTTTCTGGTTGTCCATGGCAGATATTGAGTACCGATGCTTTGTTGGTGGGCTAGCATGGGCCACCGACAACGATGCTCTTGAGAAAGCATTCTCTCCCTATGGCGAAATCGTCGAATCGAAGGTCCGTTTGTCGCAGGGATCGGATCTGACACGATTCGGATTTGGATTTCCTCGATCCCATCTGTTCTCTGCTCTCTGATCTGTTTTGAGTTACTTGATCTATGATACTTGTGTTACTATAATGATTCTTTTATTACTCACACCAATCGGTACGTTCATCTTCATCTTTGATTCAAAGGCGAAGATCGATCGGTTCTAATGTGTTTTTTTTTTTCTTCCTTATTTTTTATTCGGATTTGAGTCAGATCTGATCAATTGTTTGTTTTCCATGTTCAGGTAATCAACGATCGTGAGACTGGAAGGTCGAGGGGGTTTGGATTTGTGACCTTCGCATCGGAGCAGGCTATGAGGGATGCCATTGAAGGAATGAATGGTCAGAACCTTGATGGCCGCAATATTACTGTGAACGAGGCTCAGTCCCGTGGAAGGGGCGGAGGTGGTGGCGGTGGTTACGGAGGCGGTGGCGGCGGATATGGTGGAGGAGGGTACAGTCGCGGCGGAGGAGGCGGATACGGTGGCGGTGGCCGTCGTGAAGGTGGTGGCTACAGCCGTAACGGTGGCGGAGGCTATGGAGGCGGTGGCGGAGGTTATGGAGGCGGTGGCTACGGTGGAGGTGGTTATGGCGGTGGGCGAGACCGTGGATACGGAGAGCGTGGTTACGGAGACGGTGGGTCCCGCTACTCAAAGGGAGGTGGTGCTTCGGATGGAAATTGGAGGAATTAAAGTTGCGTTAATTTAGGTTTTAGCGGGTTAAAGGGGAGGTTGTGGTTTATGTCATGACTCATGATCATGCCCTAGTGTTATTTTGGGTGTTGGTATATCGTTTGTGGTTTGAGTTTCTGTTATGGTTTCGTGTCCCTTATGTGGTTCTCGTTTTTGACCTCTGAATTGTGTACTGGTTGTTTATAAACAATCCATTAAAGAATTGTCAGAAATTATGACCACTGATTTATGATTTATGTCCTATGTTGACTCTACATTTTTCGATTAAATATCTGTTGTACAACAACATCTGATTTGCCATGCCAAGTAAAATTTTACCGCTCTTGCTCTTAATTAACAAAGAGCGTTTAAAACTAATTACTTCAAAGAAGTGGGCACTGTTTATATATTATTATTATTTTAAATATTTTATGTCAATACTCAATTGGATGCACTTTTTTAAAGAACACTGCGAATCAGGAATTAATTAGATTATAGGTTTATTAAAGTTTCTAAACTTACTTTACATAACTTTTCTAACCTTTATCAAATAGTTTTATAAGAGTTATGTTATAGGAGAAGTGATTGTGTTATATTATAGAGATTCGTTTTGCGTGTTGGAGTTTTTTTTTGCTGCGGGTCCCATAAAATGTTGTGAGAGTATAAAATTTTTTGTGGTTACGTTAAATGATAGATGATAAATCCTTTTATCAAAATATACACAAAAGGATATATATGACCCATGTAAAGAAAAGAAAAGAAAAGATATAAATCCCAAACATTTTTTTTTACTTTTTTTTTGTTTATTCTGATAAATATTAGATAAAGATATATAAAATAACTTTATAAACTTATATTAAGCTAGAGGAAGGATATTCTTACCACCAAATTTTTCTACTACTAATTTACTACCTATCTAAACACCATTGAATCAAAGAGAGAGAATGTTAAAAAGTTTTTGAAAAAAGAGAAAATATTGATCCAATGGTGATTAGATATGTAATGAGTTGGTAGTAGAAGATTTTTTGGAAAAAGAGAAAATGTTGATCTAATGGTGATTAGATAAATAATGAGTTGGTAGTAGAAGATTTTGGTAATAAGAATATCCCTACACTATTGTGAATTGTTTTGCTCCATCGCAAAAAGTGCCAGATGTGAATGATCGTAACTTGTGGGGCTCTTTTTTATTCAAAAGACAAGAAGCGTGTGTAGGAAGGCTTAATTCAAGGGACGAGCACATTCCTGAATTCTTAATTAAAGCAAGCCCTGTTGTAACAATAATTTGATGGGTTTCATAAATGGAATTGACCGGATCCCATGTTCTGATGTTGATATAGATATATTTGCGTTCTTGAAACTCAACAGAAAAGGCGGTTAACCAATACGTCAGCAAAGTGTGCGGGTGCCGTTTGTTCATGTGTTTCTAATAACCACATGCAATTGTATGCGACTCTATGTATTTTTTTTTTTTTTTCTTTCACCTAGTAGATTTAGGCTATTGTTTTACACGTGGTATGCGAAATTCTTTTCTTAACCAATTTTAAAAAATGTTTAGAAATAAGGATGAATAGAGCTAGCATTTAACCTAATTTTTGAAGTGGCAGTGGTCTTATAATTTCACCAGACAAATACACATTTTACCAAAAATAAAAAATAAAAGTACACGCAGACACAAACGAGTTATTATGGTAATTTATCATAAAAGCACAAAATGAATGATAAATGGACAAATTCATCCCCGATAATCCTGACTCTATACACTATATGTAGGCTGTGGCCTTCTTTTGATGCAAATATGGGGCCGTTCATGCTTTGGGGGTATCGGATTTTATTTTGGGCACTATCACAGTGCTCCTCTTTGCCAAATAAGGAAACTTTAATCACATTTGAATTCAAATGATTTTAGCTATTTTCCTTTAAATCCTCACTTTTTTTTTTTGGAGGAATGTTGATACATCCGATGCACAAAAAAAAAATCTAGAGAGTATCTAATGCATCCAAGCTGACTCGCTTGGATTAGATTTTTCTATAATTTATTTTTTTATATATAAATTTTTAATAATTGCTAGTTATTTCTTTTTTATTATTTTAGATTATACTTGAGTGTTCATTGATTGTATGTTATCTCCTTTGATTGCGTATAGTTATAGTTATTTACTTTTTTTGTTATTTTATTTTTTCCTATTTAAGATTTGAAGAACCCTATTGTTATTCAATTGTTTTTGGATAAATAAAATTAAGAAAAGAGAATGATATTTTATCACAATGTTTGTGCTCATTCTTCTTTCTGTTTAACGAATAGGTTATTGCTTCGATATTTGTATCTGTCTCCCCTTTACCTTGTTCGTGTAGAATGCAAATCTCATTACATTCATTCGCACTTATAGCGTGAGCCTACTTAGTGTTTCGTGTTGATGGCAAATTCAAACCCATCACCCTAAAAAAACAAAATTAAGATTAACTTCGTGTTTAGAATCAATGAAAATTATTTAATTTTCATTTTATGTGACTTTAAATAAAGTTTATTTGATTTAATTTTAAAATTAAATCTTATATTTAGAACTCATTAAAAAAATTAAATTTGAATTGGTTTAGAAATGAATTTTTATGTTTGGAACATATTAACAATGAAATTAATTTGATCTTATTTCATTATTTTATTATATGTATAATGAAAAAAGTTAGCAAGGGTAAAATAGTATTTCACTTTGCAATCAAATCAAGTTATGACTAATCTTATCAAATTTGACAAGATTTCTAAATTTAATAGAATAAAATCTATAAAAATTTATAATAAAATCATTTTTTTTAAACATTCTTAAATCAAATGAAATAACAAACTTAATGAATCAATATACTTGGATGTTAAAGCTCATATTTTGTAACCAAAAAATGAAGATAATATTTGTATTTGGGGAGATTCTACTTATTACCTTTTCTTCTTACTATCTTTAACTGTTAAATATTAATCGTTGATTTTCGTCAATCTAATAGTTATAATTTATTGAGTCACACTTATTAATTTATTATTAATTTACAAAAAATTATAACAATTAAATTGATAAAAATCAAGGGTTAAGATTTGCTAGTAAAAAGTAGTAATAAAAAAGTGGTATTTGTTACCAAAAAATAAAATAAAATAAAATAAAAAAGTGGTAAGTATAATCTTTCCCTGTTTGTATTTACCACAAAAAAAACTCATTTTTGTAGGCCCTGATGTATATCTCTTGACACTAAATAATTGTAGGTGCTGGACAGGCAATAACATTTCTTGTTTCTTAATTAGAAAGAATCAATCTACACTAGCAAAAAACAAAGGGTTTTATGTTTATTATGTTGTAGGAAAAGTGATTGTGTAATGTTATAGAGATTCATTTTGCGTGCCATATTTTTTTATTTTTTCTTTTGTTTTAAAATATGTGGACCCCACAAAATACTGTGTGTGTAGGAAAATTTGTTGTGTTAAGTTAAAGGAGGAAATGAAAACCAATAACAAAATATGAGATGCAAAGCGTGAGTTATTTTGTTTGTTTGATTGTCCTTTTGAAGTTTCCTTCACGTGAATGTCAAAGTACACCGGTAAGGAATGAAAATACATCCCTGTAGAAACGAGAAAGACACGGTTTTGCGCGTGTGATGCCATGAGATATTCTCAATGAACCCATGGATCAAATAGCTTAAAAGGAGCCTAGGAGAGCGTCAAGTGCGTGATCTTTCACGCAAAATATCCACAAAAAATCAATGTCTACATCATTCCAAAGCCCATAGTTAATAATCTATGCAGGACTAGAGCGGAAGAAATTCAAAAATTACATGTTTTCCGGTTACGGCATCTTCTTTATTTCCATACTTGTGTTCTAGCTACTCTGTTCACGAGGTTATCACCAAGTATGCTTTCTCCACTAATGATAATGCAATTTCCAATCAAAGAATGGAAAAATTAAAAAAGGGACTACAAGTGGATTAATTTGTGGAATCTGAGCCTAAAAATGTAAACATTGCCATCAGATAAAGTGCACCTTCATTATTCACGATGATAACAAAAGTTGTTATAGATTTATCAAGTTTAATTTTGATTTATTACTATTTTACAAGAACCATGTTAGAAAACATTCAAGCACTTATAGTTCCAAAATGATTATTATTTTTCATCTAATTAAAACACGTCAGCATTTTAAATTATGAAATCATTTAAAATAATTGTTTTACTGTGAAAATCATAAATGAATGAGTCAGTAATATAATATAATGAATAAAATATTATCTACGCAAGGATCATACCATTATCAAATTAATAATTTTAATATTTTAAGCTAATGCAAGTAATAAAAATTTTAAATTAAAAAGTTACTAAAAATAATTGTGAAAATAAAGCAATTAAATAAAAGCAATGCAGATTAAAACTATGACTTTACTATTAATTACCAGTGTAATTCAATTCCCTTTCGAGTCTAAAAGAAGGTGTTAGGATTAAAATAATACTATTTTAAAATATCGTTAGGCTTTCAGGTTACTTATTGACTTTTCAAATGATTAATCTTATTTCAGGTTCCTCACCAAAATATGTTAGGTCTATGCGTATGTAGGTCGTACCTATACATCGCAAACAATAAAAAATACTAGTTGAATAAAAACCAATAAATTCACTTAATAAATAATAAATCAAGCGTACGTACAAGAATTGTTTCCCATTCATAGAAAAAAAAAAGATCTATCTTCCAATAAATGTAAAAAAAAAAAAACACATTGAAATAAATATACAAAAACCAAAATTTAACATGAACATATGCGAAGTGAGCGAATGACTGAGATGAGTATGTTGGCGGATGTATATATATATATATATATATATATATATATATATATATATATATATATATATATATATATAGTTTTATAAGAGTTATGTTGTAGGAAAAGTGATTGTGTTATGTTATAGAGATTCATTTTGCGTGTCGGAGTTTTTTTTTTTTTGCTGTGGGCCCCACAAAATGTTGTGTGTGTAGGAAATTTTTTGTGGTTATGTTAAATATGATAGATGATAAACCCATATATATATATATATATATGAAAAAAATGTTTATTTTTTAAATAATATAAAGTTATGTCATTTTAAGAGAGATAGACACACAATTATATATATATTTTTATTTAAAATTTAAATTAAAAAAAATTACATACTTTCTCTCCCATTATTTTCACTTCTTATGTCCAACTCTCTCCTAAAATGACAAATATCAAACATATATATATATATATATATATATATATATATATATATATATATATATATGAAGGGATATTCTCACAACTAAAATTTTCCACTACCAACTTATTACCTATCTAATCATCATTAGATTAATATTTTCTCTCTCTCTTCAAAAACTTTTTAATATTCTCTCTCTTTGATCCAATGGTGATGTGATGGGTAATAAGTTAGTAGTAAGTATTTTTGATAATTAGAATATCCTCATATATATATATATATATATATACAAGGCAGATTATTCTCGCCTCGTATGAGTTTCACACTTATTCTTCGTGAGAAGAACCAGGTAAATCTAGAGAAATTATCTACTAGCTAGATAGAGTTAAAGTAGTTAAAACCATGAATAGGGTCTCCATATATTTCCATGTATAAGATCAAAAGGAGTGATTGATTTAATATTTGAGCTGATAAGAAAAAATAATCTTTTTTGTTTTGAATATTGATATATTTCTCAAGGAGTAGAAATTTTATTACAAGGTAAAGAAAGGAAAGAAGCAAGACATAGCCTGCAACATTGAATTTGAGTTGTGACTTGTGATCAAGCCGCAAAGTGCCACTATGCTTGTATTGTGACAGGAACTGGCTTCGTTGTAACTCAAGTATGTAGAGTCCATCCATCCACTTAGTTGTTCCAATCATCCTCATGTGCATGTCATGTCAGATATTTGGTTGCAGACCTTCAAGTTCATCCCATAAAATTTTCAGTTGTGTGAAATAATCAGCATATCTGACTTATCACCTTGTTGCACCTTGAATATATCTTCTTGCAGCTCTGCAATCTTAAATACATAAGCTTGAGAGAATCTTTCACAATGGTCTCTCCAAGCATCTATAACATTGTCAATCAGTAAAATTAATTGACTGAGCGATACGTTCTGATTTGGATATATGCTTCCATCAACAAAGGACAGGTAGTTCTTGGATATAACAATGCTAAACGCATGGCTCCCACCCATGTGTGATCAGTTACGGAAGCAGGAATTTTAGTAAGAGGGGGCGAAAATAAAAAGTAGATGACGAACCAAGTATATCAAAAAATAAAAGACGAGGGCGGGGAGTGCGGCTCTTGCCTGCGCAAGGGCACGGACAAAATACAATACAAACTTAATATACAAAAAATTGAATAGAAATCTAAGAATTACATAAATTAATATCACTTCACTCCACAGTTAAGCGTGCTTTGATGGGTGACCTCCTGGGAAGTTTTCCCGGGAAGTGTGCGAGTGAGGACAAAGCACGCTACGTGTTAGTGTGTGGGGATATTGTTAAATTCATCGAAACAATTGAATTCGTATACGGTAAAAGCTGGTGGGCATGTAACATCCCAGCGCTGAAACAACAAGGAGCGGCTTTTTTTGAATCGAATAACACCGGAAAGAGAGGGATTCTAGAGACTGTGCTGGTATGGGACAGTACAGTTGGGAATTGCTTATAGTGCTGGTATGGGACAGTACAGTTGGGAATTGCTTATAAGAATTAATTGGTACTACCTATACTAACAAGAAGCATCTACTTTTCGTTAGCCCGGATCGGAATAACTCCACAGTTAAGCCTGCTTGACTTGTAGCAATTCTGGGATTATCTTGTATACCTGAGTCTCGTGTTAGTGTGTGGGGATAGTCGTTAATTCATGCAAGTTGCCAGGCGTTACACTAAACGCATGGCTCCCACCCATGTGTGATCAGTGACTGAAGCAGGAATTTTAGTAAGAGGGGGCGAAAATAAAAATACTATATCACAAATAAAAATACTTAAAATACAATACAAACTTAATATACAAAAAATTGAAAGAAATCTATTACAGAAATTAATATCATTTTACTTGACTATTGCTCTACTTGTTTGCATATTGTTAAATTCATCTATAATTGAATTTGTGTTAAAACTCAAAACAATTTCTTTTTCAATGTATGTAATCAAAGAATCATCAAGAAATTGATCTTCCATTCTATTTCGAAGTCTAATCTTGATTATCTTCATAGCTGAGAAATATCTTTCTGTAGTTATTGTAAAAACTGGAAGAGTGAGTAAAGTCTAATCATTCTATCAATAAGAGGGTAAAATGATGGACTTTCCAGTTCTTGCTAAGTACCCTTGACTATGAGTTAGTCTATATAAGTCTAACCATTGTATATGAGACAACGAGTTAATATTAAGAGTTAGTCTAATATATATATATATGAGGTAGGATCCTTATACACCAGTGTCAAATTTGAAATTTGACATCTCATCTGAGATCTATTATATCAACACCGGTGTCAATGGTGTCACATGCTTACAAATCAGAGCCATTGATCTTTTTTGATCTAATGACTCTTAGATGAGTTGTCAAATTTCAAATCTGACACTGGTGTCAAAGGATCCTACCTCTCTCTCTCTCTATATATATATATATAATATATAATATATATATATATATATACCCGTGAACACCCATTTGTTACGATACCTATACCCAAAAAAAAAACATTATATTTTTTTCACGGTTTCAAGTTACAATCCATCTAAAAGTTACTTTATGACTATACATACATGCAATGATCTTAGGAAGGTGTGAGTTGATTTTGTCTGTCTCTAGAATTTACATAGCCAGAATCGAAAGGATGAAGAAGGTTAGTGATTGACAGAACACGGAAAGAAGGAAGAGGATGATATGATGTTCTAAAGGAAAGATATGGGTAAGAGTGTGGGCAGAAGCATGAGAAACTGAAGGGAAAAACATGTATAACATAGTAGTTTCATCATCACATTTTTTTACATATATTATACAAAAATCCCAAAATTTAGAGGGGGCGGGGCCCACCCTAGCCCCTCTACTGGGTCCGCCCCTGCGTGTGATAGTTCTTTCCATTCAATAGAGGAGAAACTAATACCTTGATTGGATTTTTGTTTGGATGCAAGAAAAATACGTTGTTTGGATTTTTTAGATAATCTAGCATCTGATTTGCCATTTGAAAAAATTAAAATAAAATTAGAGATATCTAAGAAAACGATTGCATTAATAAGTAGAAGCAAGAAAGCGAAAGAGATACCAAAGTTGAATAGAAAATTTAAAATATATATTTATTTTCTATATTCAATAAAATGACGATGATACAATCTCTAATATATATAGCATTAAGTAAAGCTAATAGTAAGGTACAATTGATTTAGCAACTAAGAGAGCTACCTACAACAACTGACTAGGGTTATAGTTATAACCGAATATTGGAGAGTGTTGAGCTAACACGCCACGTGTGCATGAAGTTTTCGTGGATAAGGAACTTCGTTTCTCTATTTCGTTTCTTCAGTTTCATCTTCACTTTCCATGTGTGACATCGGCGGACCCATACTATTGCAAGTATGGGCAAATGCAGACACAAATGCACCGAGTTGGTACTAAAAACTGATCTTGAATTTCAGTCTACTATATTACGCAGTGGCCAGCTTAGAGAAGATGAGGAATTGGACAGCGTGCGGCACATAGCTTCCGTTCCAACATAGGAAATCAAATCCCAATTCATTCAAAAGACAACGATACCTCATCGCATGTTTGGTACATAGTATATATACTATAAGATTTGATTAAATTTTAATACTATTATACTTTTGGTATGATATTATATAAGATAATATTCTCCGATATTTTAAAAATTAATATATTAAAAAAATTATTTTAATATATTTAATATTGAAATGATATATTAGTTCTTAGGTATGATATGACATTGTGTGTTATGTATATCTGCATGCCTCAACTCAACCTGATGTGGGAGATGATTTCCTTAAATCTCATTTTAACATGATCAAGTTAAGTTATGTGGAGAATATCAATCATTCTTATCTTTTAACAATAAATCAAAGGTTAACTATTAAAATGAATATTTCCTCCTCTCCATTTTACCAAATTATTCTTTCCTGGCTGATGCATGAGTAACATTACTCCTATTCCTTTAAGAGGGGAGTCATTATTTTTCATTTACATTCATTTATTATAATTTTTATTTTAAAAAATATTTATTAAATAGTCGAGTTAATTTAGTAATTTATACTGACTTTTACGCTTTTAATTAGTGATTTTAATTATCAATCATTATTTTTAGTTTAAAAACTATATCCTAATGATAGTAATATTTTATCTTTTGTTTTGAATTCATAATGCCTTATGCTAAAAAAATAAATAGAAAATGACCAAAATTATAATACTAGGTATTTAAAAATATTAGAATTGACGTAAGAATTTATCTTTTTATCAAGTTTCAATTGATCCTTATATATAGAGAGAGAAAAAGCGAAGAGAGATTTGAATAAAGGGAGGAAAAAGAAAAGAGCTATAAAATAGCAGACAATCCGTAATTAATCTGAGAACAAATCTTTCAACGTGATGAGGGTGCAAAGAGTGACATTGAAGCTTGCACTCGCGGCTTCTCTGGCTTTAACCGTCACTCATCTCTTAAATACATTTTTTTTTTAGCAATCAATTTATCACTTCGTAACTAATCTAATTCGGGTGGTCATCTCTTAGGTACATATCTTTCATTTCTGCCATTCCATTTCCATTTAAGCCAAAGTTTTCTTATTAATTAATTACGTGTTTCAATTACTCTCGTTTCTTGGCATCCTCCACCAAATTAAAGCATTTTTATACATATATAGTCTTTCCCATCTCCAATCCAATCCAATCCACCATGAGTACTTCCCATCCCAACACCAACACCAACTCCAACAACAGATTGCACGTTTTTTCGCAAAGTGTAAAGCTCAAGTATGTGAAACTGGGATACCATTACATGATTACACACCTCTTGACCCTCCTATGTTTGGTTCCTCTCATGTCCATCATCATCATTTTCCACATGAATAGAGATTGTATTCACCACCTCTGGCTTCACATCCAGTACAACCTCCTCATTAGTGTCATCTTATTCTCTGCCATCCTTGTCTTTGGATCCTTTCTCTACGTAATGACCCTTCCAAAATCCGTTTATGTGGTGGACTACACTTGCTATGGACCCCCTCACTATGCCCGTCTCAACTTCCACCACTTCATGGAGGACTTTGATGATTCCTCCCTCTAGTTTCAGCACGTGACTTTTTCGGAACGCTATGGCCTTGTGGAAGAAACTTATATGTCTCTGAAGACATGCATTACATGCAATGATTATCCCCTAGTCTTTATTTTAGTTGTTGGAATATCCTTTGTTGTTTGAGTTTCTGTTACCGTTTCGTGTTCCTCTCGTGTTTATAAACAATCCATCTAAGAATTGTCATAAATTATGACCCGAGAGTTTTTGCTCATTTATGTCTTCCGTTGTCTCTATTTTTTTTTTGATGGAATCAATTAATTTGTTTTTAACAAAAGAAATCTGATCTTGCCATGCCAAGCGAAATTATAAAATCTTTACGGTTTGTTTGGGGGGAAAGGGAAATAAATGAATTCAAAGGAGAAGGAAGTTAAGGAAGGAAAAGGGTTTGGTAGGAGTAGATTTTTTTTATCACGGAAAAAAATTATTTCCAGGAATATGGTGAGAAATTTTTTTCCTGACTAAGTTACGAAAATGTGTTCGGTAAGCCAAACTTTTTCTAAAAAAAATTGAGTTAATTTTATTGATGCTATGTTTGATTAATTGTATTTTATAAGGGCATGACAAAATTAACCATTTTTGCATATATTTGATATAAGGACATTTTTGTCTCAAAATATGAAAATGTGTTTTCCCAATTGGTGGAAAAAATGGTGGGATGAAATTATTTTTTTACCATGTGTAGTTAAAAAATGGGAATGATGGGAAAAAAACTATATTGGGATAATTTTACTATTACTCATTGTTATCAAACATGGTTAAAAAAATTCCTCACTTGTTTATCAAAAAAATAAAAAATCCTCACCCCACTTTTCCAAGATTTTCCCCGAAATACTCATATCAAAAACCCCAAAGGTGAGAGTTAAAAATCCCCAAATTGCAAAAACTTTAATTTTAAGAATGATTTTGGAGGGTCTTGTGAAAATTCCAAATCCTTCCCTTCACTTTTTCAAACTCACAAATAATGAAAAAGATTAATAAAACTATTCGATTCCTTACTTTTCCCTAACTCCCAAACAAGCTATTAGCAACTAACAATGATATGTGTGTTAAATGAACTAAGAAGGCGTTTTAAAACAATCACTTTAAAGAGGTATCACACTTGAAACTAGAGGTGGCAAAGTGGGCGGCCCGCCCTACCTCGTCATCATTCCGCCAAAAAATGAGTCAGCTCGCCCTGCCCCGCTTTTGAAAGTGGGCTGAAAAACTCAGCCCGCTCCGTCCCGTTTGGAGGGTTGGGCGGTTTGGCCCGCCAACCCGAGCCTATTTTACACTGATCTGCCTCGGCCCGCCTATGCCCGCCATCAACCTGCCAAAAAATGAGCCCGCCCCGCCCCACTTTTGAGACTAGTTGAAAAACTCAGCCCGCCCCGCCCCGTTTGGCTGGTGGGGCGGGTTGGCCTGCCGAGCTGAGCCCGCTTTGCCACCTCTACTTGAAACAACTGATATATTTTCGGGGTCTGCATTTGTCATTTAACATGACCACACAAAGTTTCCTACATACACAATATTTTGTGGGACCCGCATCTTTTGAAACCAAAATAATAAAAAAAAACTACGGCACGCAAAACGAATCTCTATAACATTACACGATCACTTTTCCTACCACATAACTCTTATACAACCGTATATTTTTTATCCTCTAATTCGTCAAGATCAATGTATTATGAAAGGGTAATATGTTGGTCATGTAACATAAAAAAATTAAAAATTTCCTGCACAAACAAGAATTGATGTGGGGCCATTAAGTTTTATTTCTCTTGTTTTTCCTGTTAGATAACCGAACATATTCCCATTATGAAATCGTGTATTGTTTTTTTTTTTTTTTAAATAAAAACACCGTGTTATTGTAAAACTGTGTCTCTGTAAAGAATGACCGAAGCTAGGATAATTAGGATTTAAAAAGATGAAAATTAAAAACTAAAGCAAAACTAATTATATTATTTTAAAGAAAAAGGTTATAATCACAACTTTTTTTTACAACTTTTTTTTACAACCTCTTACAACTATATCTTATCACCGTTGATTTCCATCAATCAACGGTTATCATTTTTTCAAATTAAACTTATTAATTAATTATTAATTAATAATAAATGAAAACCGTTAATTGACGGAAATCAAAGGTATTAAAATATCGTTGTAAAAAAAAAGTTATAACTATAACCTTCCTCTATTTTAAAATATAAAGGTGTCAATAATTAGTTTGCTCCCCATGAGTAAGTGCCTGTTTGGATACTCTCTTTTTTAAGCTAGAAGCTACTTATAAGCATAAGCTAAGCCAAACAAGTTTTGGAGAAAGCTCTTATAATGAAAAGCTCTTTTTTATAATGAAGAAAAAAAATTGAAAACTAAAAGCTCCTAGGAGGAGCTTTTTTTAAGCTCCTATCTTTTTTTCTTGAATTGTGTGTTTTTTAAATGAAGAGTGATAAAGATAGAGAGAGATAATTTTCTTAAAATGTGTGCTTTTAAGCTAAAACTTTTATGTAATTTTCAAACCGCTTTAACTTCTTTTTTTAATTTTTTTTTTTAGCTTATAAACCTTCTAATTTAAAAATAGTTTGCTCCCCAAGGTAAGTGTGTGTGTAGTGCAGCAGGCCCTAAAGCAAAGAGAAGTGTGACGTGGTCCATCAAATATGCTGATTTTTATATATAATGCTAATTTTTATGTTCAGCCTGCTGATTTTTATATTTAATGCTAGTTTTTATGTTCAGCCTTAATCTAAGGGATGAGTACGCATAAACCTTGCAATCAGCCTACTTTTATGCATTTAGTCTTCAATTACATTCTAATTTATGCTTATATGAGAAAGACAGGCATGCAGGAGGGCCTAATGCATGGGACGAGCCCATTCTGAATTATTACTTAAAGCAAGCCCTGTTAACTGTTGTAGTAATGATTTCTGGGAATGATCGTTTTAATGCTAAATTTTTCATGATTTGTTGATAGTTAAAACTTTGTGCTTATGGGGTGATATATAAATATTGATTAAATCCCATCTATTTAATCCTTATAATAAGAGAGATAAGCACAAAATTTTTATATGACCAGATTGAATTAAATTAATGAGATCAATTTCCAAGAATTAAATATATTGGCTATCCACTCAAGACCCAAAACACTGATTTTTTTATTGTGCTCCAGGATTATGTATTCATGTTATTGTTTTGTGGTCTTTTTTCAAAGAAGATAAAATTTCATCTCATTTATATATCTTTCATCTTTTCAAATTCCCTTTCAGTCATTTTTCCCTCCTATATTAAAAAAAGGAGGACTTGCTCCCTGACTATATTGAGTTGAGTGAGTCCCCTTTTTGCATAGATTTTGTGTGTAGTCAGGATGATACTTAAAAAACAAACGGCCGATAAACCAATACGTCAGCAGGTGCCGTTTGTTCATTTATTTGTCATCACCACATGCAAATACATGTTGCTTCATGTCTATCCAAAAAAAAAAGAAAAACATGTTGCTTTATGCCTTTTTTATCTACATCTATACACCTAGTAGTTTTTGGTTTAAATTTCACACACTTTAAATTTACACGCTGATGGTGGTACGCAAAAGTCTAAGTTTAGCTAATTTTTAAAAAGATTTAGAAATAAGGATAAATTCAGTTAAAAAATAAAATAATTTTTTTCTAGTTTTAATTAATCCTTATATACATATAGATAGGGTTGGCAAAATGGGTCAACCCGACCCGACCCGACCCAACCCGCATTCAATCCGAAAAAAATGAGCCGGGTTAGGGTTGGCTCGAAAAAAAAAAAACGAGACAGAAAATCCAACCCAACCCGACCCAAGTCGGGTTATGGTTTGCTCGCGGGTTGGCTTAAAAATATGGCTCGTGGGTTGGCTCGAAAATTGCTCATGGGTTGGCTCGTTTCGGCCTATTTAAATGACACTGTAATATTTCACCAAAAATAAAAAATAAAAAAATGACCCTGTAATATTAATGCACCAGCTTAGTTTAAACAAAGGGTTACAAAATAAGAAATAAAAGCAAAATATTTTAATTCGAATTTTCTTCACAATAAATTTGCATCAACATCAAGAAACAATCAGAACCACCTACTACCACAAGTGGGTAAGATATTTGAACCAAACAGAGCCAACACAGCCTAATAATATAAAAATGGCAGGGATGTGAGAAGATTAGGGACTTAGGTTTAGAAAAGAAAGAAAAATTATGACAACATAAGTGAGTTTTGTCCATTTTGTATATTATATCTTGTACTTTTTTATAAAAATAAAATAAAAAAATCTCAACCCACGCGCTGCTCTTTAGACCCGCGGGTTGACTCATTTTTTTACGGGTTGAAACGAGCTGTGTTGACTCGGGTTGGCAGCTCGTTTTTGTCAACCCAACCCGGCTCATTTTTGGCGGGTTACGAACCAACCCGATAGTTTGTCTCGTTTTGCCAACCCTCATATAGATAGAGATAGATATTTCAACAAGGAAACAGAAAAGAAAACAGCTATAAAATAATAGACATCCATAATTAATCTGAAAATATAAATTCAAAGCGATGAGAGGGAAAGAAGTGATATTGAAGTGTTTTTTTTTTAAGATATTTCAATCGGTTCATTATTTTGTGATTAGTTTAATTTAGGACGAGTTCCTTGATTAAAACTTTAAATCCCTCTAACTTATTCTTAACTCACGAGCTCAACTTTTTAGCACCAACTAAACTAGTATAATGGGGTGAAATTAAAGCCTTGCTCCGCTTATAGGCCTTTAACCGTCACTCATCATTCATCACTTTATGTACCTTACATTTTTGCGATTCTACTCCCATTTTTGTGTTTAATATTCATCTTTACGGGTGTAAATAAGCTAGACTTTGACTCACATAAGTCAGATCTGTGTAAGAAATATTGGATATAGTCTGGCCTGTTAGACTGTGTAGGCTCCAAATTACAAGTCTGATCTGACCTGTATTTAAAAAATAAAAGTCTTAGCCTAGGCATATTTAAGCCTAGTAAACATTCAACAATTAAAAAAATAACTAAAATAATATTACTGTATTATTTAAAATTATTAACATACTATTATTTATTTTATTTAAAATAAATAATATGATATAGACCGGTATGTAGTCTTATAAGACCGGTATATATAAAAAAAGTCTATGACATGTTTTATAAATAGATTTTTTTAAAGAAAAACTCTAGGCTTTTTCTGTCTTACTATTTATAATAGGTCAAATCTGATCTAATATAAGTTAAGCCATAGGCCTCTATAAGTCGACGTAGCCTATTTATACACATGGTAACCTCCTCCATTACTTTTTATTTTTCTAGGTAAGTTTTTGTTTCTTTGTAACGACCGGCCTGTTTGACCAAAGCAATATTACATAAAAAGGGTTTAGTGTTTCTGCAAACCAAAATGTCATTGGAGAAAAAAATATAAGGTATTTAAAAAAAAAAATTATTAAAGAGAAGCAAAATTTGAAAAATACTTTGTATCCCCCCCCCCCAAAAAAAAAAAAAAAAAATTCTAACAAACGTCATTTGAAAATTAGAGAAGATAACTTCTTTGTTTCATGAGAAATACTTTTGCAATAAAAGAATTATTAAAATAATTTAATTTTAAAATATTTGTTAAAATCATATAATCATATTACTTTTGATCACGTGAGCACCACAAACATAACATGTGTTAGTCACATGTTACATTTGTGTCAAAAATGATCAAATTATATCATTTTGAATCTTTGATATATAATTTTAAAATTATATTATTTTAATTTTTCTTAAGCTATATTAACTAAACAAAAAATATAGTGTTAGATTGTGAGGGTAAAAGCCAGAAGCAGCACCTCTTAAAACTTTGTTTACTATTGCTGCAGACTTAACCTAGAAGCCATGTCTTCCAAGTTTATTTATCACTCCGAGATTGATTATACCGTAACTTAAGTCATATTTCAGCCAAACGAAAAAAACGATTCCCCTCTTGAGAACAAATGAGAAAACAAAACCTTTTTTTTCCAAGAACTTAAAATTTTTTTGGGTCATAAATAGCATTTACCATTTGATGGCAAAGAATTTTTGGTCAGTGAGGAGGAAAGGGCTGCAGGTTCCATGTAATAAATCAAGCTCATCCTTTTCTTTTTTTTTATAACTCTCATGTCAAGAGAATTGAAATCTCATGTTATTGAGATAAAAAACATGTGAGACCTATGTGTTAGAAAAAATTATATGTAAGACCTATGTCAGCACGAAAATTGAAGGGTGTGTAGGAAAATTATAATTCATCACGTTAAATGAGAATTATAAATTTTTTTTTTTTTTTTTGGTGAAATAGCTCATCCTTTATTCTCATCATAAAGGCAGCATCACGGTGTTGGTGTGTCACAGGCTCACAGCTTTGCACTAAAGAAGTTAAATTACCATCGGGTCCTTGTACTTATTTTGGATACCAGACTTCAATGCTGTTAATATTGGGCTGACCAAAAGCATTGGTTGCTCATTCCCATTGGGCTCTTTGGACTCTCCTAATGGTTCAAGATTGTGAAAATTTAATGTTTCACCATGATATGACATTTAGATATCTTACTTCCAAAATATATTAAATTTTGACATGTTAGAATATATTTTGATATTAAATAATATTTTTAATTTATATAGTGAATTTTATATTCAATATTCAGTAATTTAACAAAAAAATAAAGCTAAACTTATAATATTGATTAGTTTTGCAAAAAAATATTAGATATTCAAGATATTTATATTAAATTTAATAAAATGATAATCGTAATCTAACGAATCTAATAATTGGAACTAAAAACATAACATAACCTTTGAATTTTTGTTGAGTCTCTACAATATATGCTAGAATATTAAAAAATATCAGACAAGACATGTCAAGATTTTTGGAGCGTTAGTGAATTGAAAACATATCCACAGATTGACGATTTAGCTTGGAACCTTAACGTAAGACTATGAATATCTATATACTTTTCCAAACAAGTGATCCGTGAAAATATCGAACGAAGACAGTTATCATTTAAATCCAAGTACTTCAAATGTGTTGTATGCTTTGACAGTTTGACTATCTTGATTCTTGACTGCTTAATATATATATATATATATATATATATATATATATATATATATAGGGGTATGATATTCTTACTACTCATTTTTTCTACTACCATTCCATTACCATTCTAATCGTCATTGGATTAGAGGAAAAGTTGAATGAAGAGAGAGAAAAAAAAAACTTTTGAATCCAATGGTGATTAAAGTGGTAGTGGAGTGGTAGTAGAAAAAATAGATAGTAGGAATATCCTACCCCATATATATATATAGGTAGGATCCTTTGACACAATCAAAAAAGATCAATGACTCTGATTTGTAAGCATGTGACATCATTGATCTTATTTAATCTAAACACTATCAGATGAGGTATCAAAGGATCCTACCTCATATATATATATATATATATATATATATATATATATATATATATATATATATATATATATATATATATATATATATATATATATATATATATGGGTTTTATGTTTATTATGTTGTAGGAAAAGTGATTGTGTAATGTTATAGAGATTCGTTTTGTTTGCCATATTTTTCTTTTCTTTTTTTGTTTTTAAATGTGTGGGCCCCACAAAATATTATGTGTGTAGGAAAATTTGTTGTGTTATGTTAAAGGATAAAATGAAAACCCCATATATATATATATATATATATATGTGTGTATAATGATGACAATAATGATATTAAAATTTGAATCTATAATATCAAGTAAAACTATCAAGCCCTCAAATCATTCATCTCACCCTTATTAGTTGGTTTGGGTACTATAAAAGCCTGAACCACATTTTGTTTCGGGGTCCTTCTCGGATCTGGTTTTGTTTCAATGAGTGTTGTAAAAGCCCGACTCGGGACCCAGTGAACTGGTCATCAGGCTGGTTCGGGTTAAGTATTGGACATGTCATATTTTGATCTGATCAAATCCGATCAAAACTCGGATAAAACCGGCCAAATCCGGTGATCCGATCAAATCATGCTTTTAAAAAAAATCAAAAATATTTTATCTTGTCAAGAAAAAATGTAGAACTCATTTTAAAAACATTTTGTAATTTTATTTGTTAGTATATTCTTTTACAATGACCTCAAATTTCGGTTTCTGATACTGAAGTAATTTGCTGAATAATAAATTAAGAAAATGTGACATATGTCATTTTAATGTAGTTGAATTGAAAAATATGAGGTCAAAGTTTATTGAGAATTATGTTTATGGAGATTCTGAGTTGCAATTTAAATTGACATAGTAATAGCATTTTTATTTATTTATACTTTATGTTTTTGAGCATATTTAGTGAACCTTATTTCATTCATTTTAAATATGAAGAATATAATTAAATTTATATGTTCATATTTATATATATCTAGATCAACACTAGTAATCGAATACGAACAAATCGATCCGAATTTAATAACATTTCAATTATGGTTAAGGTATACAGTATACTACCAAGGGAACACAGCGCAGGACTGCTTTTGTATGATTTGTACGGGGAATATTTATAGATACGGATTTAAATTGGTCCCCCTTCACTCGTTCCAAAAGATTAAATACAATTATTTTCAAAAAAAAAAAGATTAAATACAATTTAGTTTCATGTAAATTCACTAAATTGTAATTTATTTGAATTAACCTGTTTGTCTATATTTCTTCTGCATATTTATACAATTAAAATATTAAGAAAAATAATTTTCCAATAATTGATTTGATTAGCTCGCATTAAATTTTTTTCAAATAATTTATATTAAAGGATTAAAATTAATTACAATTTTAAAATAAATAAAATTTTGTTTTAAAATGAAGTTTAAACAAAGGGGAAGGTTATAGTTACAATTTTTTTTTACAATCTCTTAGCCAGGGTTATTAAACCCGGACCGACCCGAGAACCGATCGTATAACTGGTCCGGTTGAAGCAACAGACCGGTCATGTATCAGAATTGGTGTGACCTGGTCTGACCCGGCCGATTTTTATGAAAACCGGTGACCTGGTCAGTTGACCGGTGACCCGACCCGGTCACAAAAAAATAATCAAAATGGACTTATATAAGTTATGTATTTACAATACTAATATTATCTCAATTATGCACTATGCAAAAAAAAATCGATTTGATTTATAGTTAGAGAAGTCATTTTCTGAACCTAAAGCCTCGTATCACGATCATTATATTTTTATTTGATCCTTTGTTGGATAATAATATGTGATTTATTATTTTTTATATTAAAATGTTTGAAATTTTAATCATTTTTTTTATAGATATTTGAGTATATTTATAATTTTTTAATATAAATTATAAAATTATATATAATGACCGGGTCATGTGGTTGAACCAGTGACCACTGGTTGAACCAGTAACCCAATGACCCAGTACCTCGATCGGATCAGACCGGATCGGTTTTAATAACATTGTCTCTTACAACCGTACTTTATCACCGTTGATTTTCGTCAATCAACGGTTAAAATTTTAGCAATTAAACTTATTAATTAATTATTAATTCACAATAAATGATAACCGTTGTTGACGTAAATCAACGGTGATAAGATAAGATCGTAAAAATAAAAAAAAATTGTAACTACAACCTTCCTCTAAAATAAATTTTATAAAGAATTTTAATAATTATATTAATTAATTATGATATTTTTTTAACTTGCGGGTCAACTCGGCCAACTGCATGCTAGCCATGGGAAACACAATCAGAAAAAAAAAAAGCTGAGGAATATTGAACAGGGCATGTCTTCGAAAGAACGAATGGTTTGATCTGTACCCTAAGATATATTCCCTCTAAACGCTTTCAATCATAGTGCATAAAGAGAGTTGGATGGGGAAATTTCGTTAACTTGATACTGTTTCTAGAATAGGGTAGTTCATTAAACTAATCTAAATTACAATGGTAGGAAAATCAAGACAGAGACACACACAGAGGAAGATATTTCTAGAGATTCATGATACACTAATTATATGCTGCAAATTGCTGATGATGACGCACACATTGCTTCAAACCACTTCAGCTTAAGATACTTCAGAAGCCCTGGTGCAAGCAAATAAGCAAAAACAAAATAAAATAAAATCATGAGTATGTAATTATTCACCGACAATAAATAGTGGCAAAATGCAGATTGCAGGATCAATTTGGTGTCACAAAAAGAACACCACGTGATTTATCCAATTGAGAGGGACTGAGAGGGACTCATCATTATGATTGTAAACAAAGTTTTCGGTTCTTTATTTTGTTTTTGGCTTCATAGGAAAGAATAATCTAAATCGTTGATGGTTACTTCCTTAGGTCCGAGTCACCCTCAGAGGCTTAGTCATATTCCTAATATTTTGGAGATGGTAATTAATGCAATGGGGCATAATATTTAGGGTAATTTTGTTTCGCATAAACAAACTTTACAGAGATTCAACAAAGCCTAATAATAAAAATAGATGTAATGGAAACAAATGGGATAGAGGAAAAATTGTTAGAAATAATCAAGTGTGTTACACATCGATTAGAAATATCCCCAGTAAATACCATATAAATGTAAAAAAATCCACACAAGTTGAATCTCAACGAAAAATCTTAGAGTTTGTAATAAACTTTTTCTATAATATTATTTTGAGTTTTATTAATGTTATGTTACATGATTTAAATGTTGTTTCCAACACACGCACAAATGAAGAGAGAAAGTGGAACGATGAAAGAGAAAGAAAAACATGTGGACCCCACTTCTTTAATGTGTGTGTAGGAAAGTGATGTTATATCATGTTACATGATAAACATAAAACCCTATGTTATCAAAGAAAAAAACATAAAACCCTATTATTTTCTGGTCAACTTTTTTTTGTTCATTTATGGACTATGGTGACTCGTTTGCTACAAAGTCAACGAAAACCAATATTATTTGCTACAAAGTCGTCAATAGCAGCTACCTTTTTCCACTTGTGGTGACTCGTTCTTAACAAACATATGGATGTTTGTTGTTCTTTACCTTCAATGTAAATCAATCCCTCTCGGACTCTCGGATAACATTGAAAGTTTATAGTTGTTAAACCTTAATTACTAAAGAAACACAAAGAAATGGTGCATGCACGAGGAAGACTAAAATTTCGGAAGGGTCAGTGAAAATGTAGTTAATGCAATGATATGTGCTAGTGTACACATAAAAACCCAAAAAAAAAAAAAAAAGTTTTTTGTTAATAAGCATTACCTGTCTTCTTGATGGACATTGGTGCTAGCTACTTCCATTTGATTTGTAGTTGGGAATGGGAACATGGCCAGACTCTATGTGTTTGAGATCCTCCAAGAGTATCTCATAGTGTCTCTTAACTTCCTCGGCCGATTTACCACCAACTGCTTTGGCTATATTCTGCCACCGATCAGGGGTATCCTTGTCATATTTTGCAAGTGCCTTTTCAAACAACTTGTTCTGTTTTGGAGTCCAAGAAGAATCAGAAGCCTTTTGTTTGCTGAGTGAGCTTGAGGCCATAACTATTAATCTATTCTTTTCTATTCTATTCTCTCACAAGGTAATAATCTTGTTGAATAGTAAGAACTAAGAACCTACTTAGGACTGTAAGATAGAAAAGGTAGAGAAGGAGAAAAGAAGATAGGAGGCTTTACTTTGAAGGGATAGCTTTGAGCAAGAAAATGCTGTGGGTTCTGTGCTTATATAAATGGCTTGAGGATAGTGGGTTGTAGCTAATAAGCGAATCTGAATTGCCAAAAGTTGGAAAGCCCTTGTGGCCCGTGTGCTTTGGAACCACGGAATGAAGCAGGACAAGGTACAGCTACAAGCCAAAGAAAGAGGGGAATCAGTTTAAAATGAATCCGGTTCCTGATTTCAAATCTTTTTTTTCCATCTCCAGCTTTCTTTTCTTTCTCATTCCAAATAAAACTTATTAATGCTTTGGAATTTTTCAACTCTGCTTCTGCTAGACCAAGTATTTTATAATTTATAATCAACTTGACATGTTTGAAAGTGAATCAAGAATAGGACAACTTTAGTTAGGTTAGGCGGGTACTAATAATCTTGTTAGTATCGTCACATTATTTTAGAAAGCATCAAGCACAAGCAGGGAGGAGGACCATCATTAGCTCTGAAGTTGAAAAGGAAAGAAAATCATAAATATCTGCAATTAAGCCATATAATTGAGGATGTTGAGCAAAGAGCAAGAGTGGCAGTTTATTCATATTGGTCAATTCACTTGCTGGGCTTTTATGCTACTTTTACCCTTCATTTAATGTATTTATGATGTTTGTAAAGGACCATCTGCAATTAAGCCATAAAGTTTAAGATGTTGAGCAAAGAGCAAGAATGGTTTTATATATTGGTCAATTCACTTGCTGGAGAGCGTTGTTATGCTAATTTTACCCTGCGAATAAAGAAATTCCACTTGAAAGAAAGTGGGGGGCAATTGAACCCGGGACACGAGGCTCAGATACCATGTAAAGAACCAATTCAAGCCAAAAACTTAACTTTTATTGGGTGAGGCTATAATCTCAACAATGTTAAACGCAAAATATTTCTAAATTTACAAAACTTTTAACTTAAAAAGTCCCCAATGTCAGGCGAGATGAACGTTAGGGAATTGTTACTGCCATGTAGTTTAGGCAAACTTTTTTAGTGTACTGTAGGTGAAGATTACCAACAATAATAACCATGTAAGTTTTTGTTTATTTAGCCTTCTTTTGGTACATAATGAAGATTGAAGACATCAATTAATATCAATTATTGTGTAAAAAAAATAAATAGTGTTCAAGTATATGAATGAATTGTATACTGTTCCCACACAAATTTATCTAAATGCCACGCTCTTGAATTATTTTTTCAAACTGCCACGCAGGCAAGGTCTGCAGCAGTAGCGAACTATGCATGATGATGTGTCAGGAAGCCGGTGATGTCAGAGTTCGCTTCTGACACAGGCGACATTTGTTTTTAATTAAGTTCGCCTACGATGTAGGGACCTCCATTTTTTATTTTTTTTTATTTTTAAATTTGATACTTGTTATCCACTAAAAATGTGACACGTCAGCAAATCGAGTTAATATCAATTATTGTGTAAAAAAATTAATAGTGTTCGCAGTTAGATAAAAAAGTTGGTGAAGTTACCCTGCTTCAAGTAAGTGGATGAGGCTACTTGTTTCATTGCCTTTTTGATATCACATCAGTTAGAGTTGAATCTTTGGCGCCAGAGATAAGTGTGTCATCACTCAAACATCTTAAAAAGTGGTAATCATCAGTCACCAGTGGCGCCATCTGTTGGACAAGAAGGGTTGAAGGGATAAATTTACTCGACCTCAGCAAAACAATTTTATTTTATTCAGCTCTCAGATCTTTGGAATTGGTTTTTCGGATCTATGTTCCGAACAACACTCCAAAATATTCTAGCTGGCTACTTGAAACCCGTACTATGGTATCCACAGCTAGTTGTTTGTTTCTGCATGTTTTGATAGTAACAAGGTCCTTCTGCTTTTTATCTCTTCTTGTTGGGTATTCGAGTATGAGCTGATTGGTGAATGAATGAAGTACAAGCGACCAAGTGTTTGATAACTAAAGTAAAAAAAAAAAAAAAAAAAAATTTGGTACTAACGATTCCTTTCTTTCTTATTTTAGTTAGGTAGAATAATTAATCCAGTGGTTCATGATAAATTGATAATTAATCTGATCCCCTTTTTTTTTTAGTGAGTATGAGAGGTGAACTATCAAAAAACATTAAGCACCTTACTCTTAAAAACACTTCAGCAACTCCCATGATTCGATATTATTAAGGTAAGTGAAGTGTTAAAGAACCGATTCAACCTAGGTTGTGGGTCGAAGTGATTCTTTATATGATATTAGAGTTTGAGTGACCATTAAGTCACGAGTTCGATTCTCTCCGTCCTCTATCTTCAGGTGGAATTAAGAAAAACACAAGGCAAACCAAATGGACTTGTGGAGTACAAGACAGATTAATAATTGGCTTGTATCATATCTACCTTCAAGCCCAGAGAGGCTCTTGACTTGAGGGGTGTTAGAGAATAATATAAATCATAAAAAAAACACTCATCTAATACCTTAAGATTTTGTGTTGATTCAACATTAAGATATATTTTCTGACGTGGTCTGCAATGGTTATAGAGTTAGGTGAATTTTGATCTTCAGCATGGGTATTGAAGGTCATAAAAAAGGATGGGCATCCTGACTTTAGTTATCTAGTTTTGAAGAATGAAGTACCTTAGAATAAAAGTCTACGACTCAGGCCTGGTCCCAGTGATCTCTTGCGTAAACCTAACATAGATTTCACGCGGAATCTACATCCGTAGAGATACAGACAGCTAACTCGCAAAAACAGAGGTGTTCCTCTGCCATAATAACAAGGCATTTAGATAAGGGTTTATCATCTATCATTTAACATGATCTTATAAAATTTTCTACACACAACATTTTTATCTATAAACACTTTTTCTACGACATAACTCTTATAAAATCCTTTAGATAAAAGGTTTTATTACCAACCAAAAATAATCACATCAGCTCACGTAGCTCCTGCTTCATAGGTGATAGATGTTTTGTGTATGCACACAAGTTGGGCATGGATTTCTAGTACAGCTACAAAAAACGAGACCGCACGTGGAAGGATGTCAAATAAAAAGCTACAAAAAAGGTGTTTTTGCGTTGATAATGTACTTGTGGCTTAAAATTGTTCCTACGGATATGGTGCTTTTCCATGAGATGCGTTGATTGAGACATGAAAGTTTGGTGTAAGTTTTGGGCACGGTAGATAGGATAATAATTGATGCGATAAGAAAATATAAAATAATATCCTTTAATATTTAAAAAATTAATATATTAAAAAAATTTATTGTAATATATAAATAATAAAATGATATATTAGTTCTTGAAAATTATACTTGTAAGTAATATTAATACACAAAGCCCTTATCATGCCTAATCCACTACTATTGGATATGATTAAATAAATTAATAGGATAAACTAATTATATCTTATTGACCTTCCAAATAAGAGATAAGAGTAAGATATAATAAATTATCCTATCCTAATTTCTTTATCAAGTGATTCAAATATACGGTTCTTGCTTAATTGATTTGGATACAGGCAGATTAAAGGTATATCGATGCTTGTATTGCATGCATGGGCCTGGGCTGATGCTGCACTTCACTGAGGACTCCTACAGCAATGACATGGCTGTGGCCCATAAATGATGCGGATCTAGTTATGGGCCTATCTTGTTAGTAGGCTAAAAGTGGATTCCATCTTCTTCGCCTTGTATACCAAAATGGGCTTTGAGTTTAAGCTTATCAGTCAATTAATAAAACCCAATTTTAAAACGTGCAAATTGTAATTTATACAAATTGTAGGCAGTCTGCGTCTTATGGAAATAAGTGATCATCAAAATGTCAACGTAGAAAGCTGGTTATGTTGTACTTCCTTTGATGAGTAGTATGAACCAGAAAGTATGGAGGTACGTAATTTTCTGTGACTTTAATCATTCCACATATAGATTACATTTCCATTATAGTGTGATATTTAAAACGTGCAAATTGTAATTTATACAAATTGTTGGCAGTCTGCGTATTAAGGAAATAAGTGATTATCAAAATGTCAACGTAGAAAGCTGGTTATGTTCTCTTCCTTTGATGAATATTATGAACCAGATTTATATAGAGGTACGTAATTTTCTGTGACTTTAATCATTTCCATTATATTGTGATACTGTCTAATGGTCACTTCAAAATGAGCATCTAATATTAAGAATATGTGGTGTACTTTCCACCAATGAGAGTGGCATACAGATCTTAAATAGAATAACAATCGCCCATTACAGCTGGCCCTCAGAAAATCATTTTGACTTTGCTTATACCTAACCAAGCATATTCTATACAATCGAATGACTTTTTCATTCCCATCCTTCCTTCTTATCCTTTACTCCGAAGTCTTAACTACACAAATTTTCAATAGCACATATAACCCTTTTTTTCCTCATCAGTAGTCTCCCCCCAACCCAAATAATTTCATCCTCAGCAGAATTCTACATTATCTTACAAATAGTAGGATATTATTGTGTCTTGAACAGAAAATGTATATTTAAAGTGGTCATGATGCAATAATATTAATAGAAGCCATCATTTAATAATAACTGAAGTGGAGAATGTCTTTTTTCTGAGATGGTTACAGCGACAGTATAGACCACATGTAAATCACTCATTTATTCTTGGTTCTAAGGACTGTCAACCAACTACTTGTTGTGCAATTACTCAGTTCGGAAAATGGTATTGTAAGGCAAATGAAACATTACATGTGTGTTTGTTGAGGAGGGCCCCCCGTGATCTAACAGTAAAAGCAACGTGAGGAAATCAATTAAAGAATGACCCTCAAGAGAGAAATATGCTTAGAACTCATCAGTTAATTAAACATTTGAATTTGATCATGATGGTTGGCCAGTAACTTAACATGAATCGTGATGGCTTTTGCATCTCTCTCGACCTGTTCAAATAGTTTTCATTTTGTTTTTTAATTTTTTCCTCTTGTTGTCCCCCCCCCCCCCCCCCACACTTTTGTACGCTAGAAAGCATGAGGTATTCATAGACCTTGCATATGGTTCATAGACCTTGAGAAAGCGTAATATAATTACACAGGAAAGTTTTATGGTGGGTTCTCAACAGAAAAACTCATCAGTTAATTAAACATTTGAATTTGATCATGACGGTTGGCCAGTAACTTAACATGAATCTTGATGGCATTTGCACCTCTCTCGACCTGTTCAAATAGTTTTGATTTTGTTTTTAAATTTTTTCCTCTAGATGTTTTTTCCCCCACTTTTGTACGTTAGAATATATAACAAAAATAAAATAAAATAAAAAGTGAAGACGACCGATCACTTTGGTATGCTACTTTTCCATTTATTAATTAATCCACATAGGACATTCTGTATTGCCATTTGCTAACACAATAGATAATGATCAAAACAGAATAGGTTATTTATTTACATATGTGTGTATATTCAGAGAGAGTGAGAGAGTCACATATAGGCAGCTATGTATCTTTAGTAGGTACGCAAGGCAAGGGGTTTGGAGGGGAACACAAACACATAATGAGTTGGTGCACATTAAAAAACTATCAGGAATACAATGACAATAAAAAACTATAAGAAACGGGAACAAACCCATATGCTTTGTGAGTTAAATGTAGCATAAATATATCTAAACACTCTTTGAGATCTCATATGCTCTCTCTCTCTTCTCTCGTGGTTAGGAATGTAAAATAATCAAAAAAACAAAAAATAGCCATTTCTAACACAATGAATCCAAACCCAAACCGCTTTTAAAATAACCAGTTTTTAAAAACCGGTTCATGAAGCGAATCAGTTTTTAAAGAACTAATTCATGAACCGAACCGGTTTTAGAACCAGTTTAAGAACCGAACTATTTTGAACTGAACTAAACTGAACCGTTTCCGAACCGAAATGAACCGTTTTCAAACCAAACCAAATTGATTTTTATAATTTTTTTTTTATTTTAAATTTTTTTCTTTTCAAAAGAGGTCGATGAACCGTTTCCGAACCGAAATGAACCGTTTTCAAACCAAACCAAATTGATTTTTATAACTTTTTTTTTTATTTTAAATTTTTTTCTTTTCAAGTGATATTGTCTCTCTCTTTCCATTCACTTTCTCCAGTTACGTTCTCAAGCTATATGGGTTTCCTCACTACAACCAAACCATTTAATTTTAGAGATAAATTCATCATGAGAGACATTAAAGCCACAAAATTATGGTTGCACCAATGTTATGAAGACTAGACCCATTCTGCCACCTTAAAATGGATATTCTGCGTTGATTAGAAATCGATTTTATCCATCACTTGGTGACCGCCTTAAAAATTCTATCCTTTTCAAACATATGGTATTGTCCGATCCTATGGTTTTCGTGTCTTTGTTCTTAATGGTGGTTCCAAAACCTTCATGTGATATTGTCCGTCTCTTTCCTTTCACTTTCTCCTTATTTTTCTCCAGTTACGTTCTCAAGTTTTATGGGTTTCCTTCTTCTATGTATATGATTTTGGGAGCATCATTAAATTTGTGGGATGATAGGACAACTCTAAAATATCAGAGTCGTTGGTGAACACTATGCAGAGCATATACATGAATGATGAATCTGAAGAGACTGAGATGAGAAATGCTAAGTTAATTAAGGAATTAGTAATTGACATAACTTAGGATATTAGTGTCTCACTCAAGGTTCCACCTATAAATGTTGACGATCCCATGCTACTATGCTAGCTGGAATAATTGGAATCTAGGGAGATGAATGTATTCCGTGACAGTGACCTATATATTCCTTTCTTATGATCAATCGTTAACATTGCATCATATTCCTATTCTTATATATAGTGCTGAAGTTAGAGGAGTCATAAAGATAAAAGAGATACAAAGACACCAATTAAAAGGACTGAAAATATGACTATGGATGTATTTGTCCAAAACACTAGTTCATCTGAGAAATGTGTACATGTGCACCCCAATTGGATCAATGGGTAAATGCTCTAAAAACTTATAAGATTCAACTAATGTTGTCACTGTCAGGCCTTTAATTAACTGTCAGAATCTTCTCAGAATCTTTCATTGTGCCAGATATATCATGTTGCAACTGCTAGCCATTGAGAGTTTGGGATGTCTCCACTCTTGTGTGTGAATTGTTTTTAATTGTTATCTTTTATCAGTTGGAAAATCTGCCTAATTTTCATTACAGTCACAATGCTATAATAATAAATAGTAACTCGTGCACATTTGAGAATTATTGTGGCTGTACTAGAGATCAAAAGAATTATGTTGTCAGAACTAGGCTTGGTGGCTAGCTAGGATCAGCATTCAGCACAAAGTATAGTCTAGATGTAGTTTAATATTGAATATAATGTTGCATTTTGAAACAGAAACAAAATAATCAAGGCAGAGTTGTGAAAGCGGGGGAGAATATACAACCATGAAATGACTTTAGGAAGCCATATGGGCATCCTTCAAGGATTTGGCCACAATGGAAGTAATAGCATGTATTTGTTTTTTTTTTATTTCGGAAAAATCCCTTTTAATTACGGAACAAAATAATCAATTCCCACCCCCCTTCCTCTTTTTTTTTTTTGGGTACTAGTCCCTTTTTGTTTATGGCATTGACAAATCGAGCCCAATTGGAAGACAAGTTGATGAGCCACTATGGGGAGATTTGAGTGAGTCCTGTTCACCATGTTTGAAGAAAAAAATAATGGAAAAAAAAGGAAAGCAAAAGGAATATGTTTAGATTTGGAGGGCTGGGAAAGAAATAATATATGCATGCTAGAAGCTAGCTAGCTTGGTCGCTTGAAGAGACGAGGAATTATCTTTAGAAAGATTTGGGGTTTCAAAAGGTTTTTATTTACTCTTTGTTAGTCTCTTTGAATGGTGTGGGGATACCATATTGTTCCCCGGTTTTGACTCATTCTTTGTATGGGTGTGTTTGGTAGAAGGGTATTTGAAAGATTACTAATAAACTTTCGTAAATGTAAATTGACATGTTTGGTAGAAGTAAACAAAATCCAGTTCCCGAATATCCTTAAATTACCAGTAATATCATTTACAAAGAAAAGTCACTGTTCTGAGTACCAAAAATAACATGGTAATCATGATTCCAACTTAAAGGGAAAGGAGAACAACAAATTTTGAGACAAAAACAACAATCTTTACCCAATATTTTCGGTAATATTTTGGCGAACCAAACACCTTTTTCATAACATCTCGGGTAAATTCAATTTCTATTGTATTCCCAGTAATCATGATTCTCGGATATCAAAAAATTTCTCTTATACCAATCACACCCTAAAAAAAAAAAGCGACCTTCATGTAACAGGTAGCAAAACAATTTTTCATGCTGAAAGTAAAATGCATATGAATCCCATATATATAATAAAAGGGTTTTATAAGAGTTATGTTGTAGGAAAAGTGATTGTGTAATATTATAGAGATTCGTTTTACGTGCCGTAATTTTTCTTTTTTTTTTTGCTTCAAAAGATGCGGGCCCCACAAAATGTTGTGAGTGTGTGTGGGAAACTTTTTGTGGTATAGTAAAATGACAAATGCAAACCCCATAATAAAAACAGAAAATAAAAAAGTTGGTGCGGAAACCAATGGGTTGAGCGGGTACAAATTTTTACATCATGTTATATTATATTCATTTTCCCTCTCTGTGAATACATATATGTACGTAGGGTTTTATTAATCTCATGTTAAAGGAGATATTTATTTCATGTCATAGAGATAAATCTCTGGGCTCCACCATCTGAAAAAATAAAAAGAAAAGAAAAAAATAGCACAATTATCTAAGAGTGTATAGGAGGAAAAATTTATCTTGAATAGTTTTTCCCATATACATACATTTTACAATAAGCTTAGCCCTTTCATCTTGTTTCTTCATTTCCCTATTTTTCATTCAATTATTATACTTTTTCTTTTATTATCCCTTTTTTAAAGGCGTTTTGTTTGTCACAAAAGCATCCTTCGAAGGGAAATAATTTTTATGCTCCAGGACCACCCAATAATACGGTACTCCCTCTCACAACATTAACTTTTTTCTTTCCTTTTTTAAATTTTTTTCAAGCCTTTTAACTTTCATTATTAATATTTGATGCATTGTTGGTCTACAGAAAATAAATAATCTCCCTTCGAAGTACTTTATCAGCATAATCATTTGAATGCATTAGTTCAGATTAAATTTTAGGGAAATGTTCATCAATGCTTCTGTAGTTTTCTTCATAATCACTTATGCCATATGGTTTTTTTTATCACGTATGCCCCTGTGATTTGCAAAAATGTATATTTTTTTATCACATATGTCCCAGTGATTTTTTATTTTTTACAAAATGCAGGGATATATGTGATAAAAAAACCACAGGGACATAAATGATTCTGAAGCAAAACACAAAAATATTGATGAAGTTTTCCCTAAATTTTATGGATAAGAAGTAAATAGATCAAGCTGTTTATAAGTGCCCGCGGCACTCCAACCTTAGATTCACATAATATATCTAATAAAATACAATAGGTTCAGATTTAAAAAAATGTTTATTTAGAAAAGATATTATTGGTCTACTTTTATAATATATGACCTATAAACTTATATAACATATTATTTATTTTAAATATAAATTAAATAAATTTTTATTTCAATAATTTTAAATTTTTTCTTCTAATTTTTAATAGTTCTTGAAGGTCTAATTAATTTAAATATACTAAAAAGCCTAAAGTCCTAAACTAGATTTGTAATTTAATTTATACCAAACTAATAAACGAGGTCAAAATCAAAATATTTTATATGACCTTATCTTATTTTTAAGTTAAAGTCTAATTTAGTACATCCTATTTACACCTTTACATATGGAATTATCAAAATCATAGTAAAAAATAATTATTCGACTATTATGGCTACAACTTGTTTATTTTATTATAAAATTAAAACAGTCAAATTCGTTAAATAAAAATAAGATTAGTGGATAATATAAAAAGTTTATCGACAATTTTTTTTTTTTTTATAAACTTATAAACTATATTATGTCTTATCGGTATCTTATTGATAAGATAATGTAATTTCTAAAAAGTTTATAAATATAACTTTTCTCATATATATATATATATATATATATATATATATATATGTATATGGGTTATGATCGTTTTATACCAGGAAAATGATTGGTTAAACTCTCAATCTTGATCGTTGATCCCACTTATATCTAAGGGCTCTAATTTTTTAGTAATGTGAGCCATTGGATACAAAAATGGTCAAGATTGCAGACATAAATTTTAACTTTTACATCAGTGTAAAAATATCCTTGCCCTATATACTATAGACTTACTAAAAAAATTATTTAAAAATTGAAACTATTCCATTATATATTAGCAGATAGATTTGGCTCCTTTAATGTGAAGATTTTATCTTAATATTTGATCACAATCACTTAATAATAATGAGATAAAAGAGAAAAATCATATAAATTTTAAATTATATAATCACTTTTTTACATCGGTGGATGCAAATCCTTATAACGTGCAAATGCATGTGCCGCAAGTATGACAGAAGAAACTTTCGGTGCAAACTTAAGTGGGTTCAAACGTCAGCACGAAGGTCGGAAACTTGAAATTCAATCCCTTCTCCTTTTTTCTCAATATTTTTTTTAATAATTTTTAAAACTATTCTATTTAATTTAAGAAAAAAAATTATTTTTAAAAAATGCTAATATTTTTTTAATTATTTGAAAGTTTTTTAGACATATTTTTAATGAAAATGTTTTTGTCAAACAAAATGCCAACAAGAATGGGATAATGACCAAATTGCCATATTTTTTGCAAAAAATTACTTGAATATCATGTTTTATAATTTTTTTTCCTGTCAAAATGCCACATCACTTAACTTGTTACAACATCTTGTGAGTTAGGTGTGGACACATGACAGAAGGTGTATAACCACATAAGTTGATACATAATTCAATGAGATTATGTGGTGTCAAACGTACTATAGTATAGCATGTTTAGTCTGCTTTTCTGACACATGCCAAACGTGTTATGCAGCATATTATATTACATATGTGTCATAAAATAATTTAAATTAATATAGACTGAATTAAACTAAAATCATTAACAAACATAAATTACAATTAATTTAATTAACATTATTAAATTAAATCACATTACTTAAATTTCATTGGGCCTGTATATGTTTTTGAATTAAACTAAAATCATTAACAAACATAAATTACAATTAATTTAATTAACATTATTAAATTAAATTGCATTACTTAAATTTTATTGTATTTTATCCGGATCATAAACAGTATTCAAACATGCCATACAAGCATAGAAACAGAAATTTCATAAATTCAAAGTGAACTAGAAGTTGCAAGATGACGACGAATGAAACTAGAAATAATGAGAAAATTGCAGAACAGAAGTATTCGCAAGGAATCTCTATTTTTGTTTTTGTTTGTATGAAAAATTGGAGTTAGGACTTATGAGTATTTGGTAGCTGATATTTGATTTTTTTTTCTCGAGAAAATGTGATGAAAACGGTGCTCGTATATAAATAAATTCTGACTTTTAATCATGTAAAAGAAAAAAATTGAAAAATAATTTGATTATATATAAAAAATAGTTACGACTGCTTACCAAAAAAAAAAAAAAAAAAACAGTTACGACTATTGATACTAAAAAAATTAATTTTTTTAGTTCTTTATAATATTTTATTTATGTATAATGTGTACTTTATAATTTAAATTCTGTTTGCAGTTGATTTCTTATTAAAATTTTATTAATTTCTGTTTGCATAATTGATTTATTTTTTAATTGAGTGCAAATATTAGTGATACTTTTTTTTAAAGCATTGAAGACTTTTATTTCTGCAAAAGTTAGTATGGTGATATTATATATAAATAAAATATTATAAAGAAATAAAAAGAAGCCCTAGTATCCCTGTGTATATTTGATAATTTGCAACTTGCAAGTGGACCAACGGAGCAATAGGTAGCAACAGAATTTTCCAAGCACCAAATTAATTAATCTGTGGGCACACTATATATATGTTTATGGGAATTATATCTATCATATTATATGAATCAATTTTTTTGTTATGTTAAGAAAAAGACAAGATTATTTTATTGAATAAAATGTTCTTTTACTTTTTTTAATATTATATACCTTATGCTTTTATTAACATGATAACAAGTTTGATTCCTACAAATTTGATTCCAATATTATATCCCCTATGTTTATTACTTGTTACTATTATGGAAGAGGCCTCGAGAACAAGGATTCCCGATACATTGGATCTGCTGCTCTTCTTTATTGCGATATGCCATATCTCCCTACCCCAATTTTTATTTTTTTTGGAATACAAAGGAAAGCAGAAAAAGAACTACACACCGCTAACACTGGCCGAGACAAGGCCATTACAATCCTCTAACAAAAGATCCCTACACCCATCCGGAGGAGCATCGAACCAATGAAGATCCTTGCTATCATCAATCCTGAGTTTAGCCATCCAATCAGCAGCCTGATTCCCTTCTCTATAAGTGTGTATAATATTCACATACCAAAAAGTATTCATCAGAGTATTAATTCTATCAACAAGAAAGAAACAAGGATGGGATCTTACACACCCTTCCTTAATCAAATGTATAGCAACCAAAGAATCACCTTCCAAAATAGCATTATGGATATTGTTATGCCATATCCATTCCAACCCAATCAGATATCCCCACAATTCAGCCATTAAAACCGGACCATGGCTAAGTCTCTTGGTAAAACCCTGCCTCCAAGCCCCAAATTCATCTCTAATTATCCCACCACAAGCAAGATCAGACCCATTATCCCTACAAGAACCATCAACATTCACTTTTAACCAACCATGGGGAGGAGCCTTCCAGTTAACCCAGACTTCCTTCACAGGGTCAAGGTCCAAACCAGAATTCCTAAGCAATTCATTAGCCGCGACAGCATTAAGGATATTCAGAGAAACCTGTTTAAAGAATTCATGAGGGGATAAACTAGTTCCTTGAAAAATAAGTTTATTCCTCTCTTTCCAAATGTACCAACAGATCATGCCAAAGCTCAACTGCCAGTTCCTGGTCTTGGACTTCAGATTATACTGCAACCAGTCATCAAAGTTCAAGGATAGAAACTGCCTATTACCTGAACCATCCACCCAATGACTCCAAACCTCCTTAGCCCAACTACAGCTCCTAAAAATATGCTCTCTGTCTTCCAGCATCCCATGGCATCTGGGACATCTAGAATCATCTGTCATATGCCTTCTCACCCTTTCAGCATTAGTGAGAATTCTATTACCAAATAAAAGCCACAAAAAAATTTTAATCCTCTGAGGGCCCTTCCAGCTCCAAACCAGTTTCCAGTCACCAGATTCAGGGTTTACAAAGGAATTGCAAAGAGTAGAGTAAGCAGAGCTAATGGTAAAGGTACCTGAGGATGAGTGCCTCCAAATAACTTTGTCCGTATCATTCTCAACATGAGGAGGAGAGACAGCAGAAATAGCATTAAGGATATGCTCAGGCAGAACATGATTCAGAAGATTCCAGTTCCAGCCCCCCTCTTCCAGAACACAATCAATCACCTTCCAGTTAGAAAAAATTCCTGGCACCTCCACCTGAGAATTATCCAGTAATCTACCAACATTAGGGATCCAGCTATCCCTCCAAAAGTCTATATTCCTGCCATCACCCAAAAGAATCTTGGCACCATCTAGAACAAGATTCCAAACCTGTTGGATACCTTTCCAGGTATTAGAAACATTCCTGGAGATAGTGAGCTTAGGAATTAAGGCCTCCTCCACCTTATACTTAGCTTTCAGAAATCTCACCCACAGATCATCAGAGTTACTAATGAGGCCAAACCCAAGCTTCATAAAATAAGCTTTATTAACTTTGACCTGATCTCTAAGACCCAAACCCCCATGCAGCTTCGGTTGACAGACTTTATTCCAATTAACAAGATGAGTTTTCCTAGCATTCTGGCTGGATCCCCACAAAAAACTTCTTGTGAGTTTCTCCACCTCCCTACAAACAGAAATTGGCAAAGCAACAGTCTGCATAGTGTAAGCTGGGAGGGCTTCCAAAACTGCCTTAGCAAGAGTTGCTCTTCCAGCCAAAGAGAGGGAATTCTGATTCCAAGAGGAAAGCCTTCTATGCACTCTATCTAAAACATGTTGAAAGGAGCTTTTGGAAATCCTTCTATGATTCAAAGGAACTCCCAGATACTTTCCTAAATCAGAAGTAGTACTGAAACCCAAGCAGTCACTGATTTCTCTAGCTTTGTTAAAACACACATTCCTAGAGAAGAAAATCCTTGTCTTTTCCTTACTCACCTTTTGACCAGAAGCCTCAGCAAAGACTCTAAAAACCTGGTTAATCACCTGGGCCTGATCCAAGCTAGCCTCCGCACACAAAATGATATCATCCGCAAAGAAAAGATGCGAAATAGGAGGGGCCTTCTTATTAATCATCACAGGTTTCCAAGCTTTAGCTTCCACAGCCACCTTGATAAGGTGGGCTAACCTCTCCATGCATAGGACAAACAAATAAGGGGATAGGGGATCCCCCTGCCTGATTCCTCTACCTGGGATAATCTGACTAGTAGCAACACCATTCCAAAGGAGCTGGAAGGAATTAGATGAAATACAACTAGAAATCAGATTACACAAAGATTCAGGAAGCTCAAGATCTTTAAGAGTCTCCACCACAAAGCTCCAACTAAGCCTATCATAGGCCTTCTCTAAGTCCACCTTAATCATCATCCACCCTTTACTGCCTCTTCTATTTCTCATAGAGTGGATAACCTCTTGGGCAACAATAATATTGTCAGCACTTTGTCTCCCCTTAATAAAGCTACTTTGATTAGGGGAAATCAGTCTAGGCATCAATCCTCTCAACCTCTCAGCCACAGTCTTAGTAATGATTTTATAAACCACATTACAAAGGCTAATGGGTCTAAAATCCTTCATACTCTCCGGACAGTCAGTCTTTGGAATCAAACAAATAAAAGTCTTGTTGATCTCCTTCACTTTATCAGGATATTGAAAACAATCATGAACCACCTTATACACAGATTCACCAATAATTTCCCATTGACTTTGGAAAAAAATGGCATGCAGCCCATCTGGTCCAGGAGCTTTGAACTTCCCCATTCTGAACACAGTTCTCTTAATCTCCTCCTTGCTAGGACAAAGAGCCAGGCTAAGTTTCTCCCCCTCAGACAATTTAGGGAACAGCCCCTGAATGGGAAAAAAGCCATCATCAGGAGCTTCAGCTGTAAATAAATTTCTGTAATAAGAAACTGCCATATTGACCAAGGAGTCAGGATCAGCTATCCAGGTTCCACTCTCATCTTTGAGGGTAAGGATCCTATTATGTCTCCTCCTAGCCACGGTAGAAGAATGGAAGAACCTTGTATTTCTGTCACCATATTTCAACCACTGGCTTCTAGACCTTTGGAACCAGGTCAGCTCTTCCTTAACCAGAATAGCTTGGAGTTCTCTCCAAAGATTCTTCTGCAGAATTTCCAAATTGTGATCAAATCTGCCAAACATATAGCTGTCCAGCCCCCTTAATCTAGCATAAATTTTGTTCTTTTGTTGGAGATTCCTTTTGAACACATCATGGTGCCAAACAGTAGCCTCCTTTTCAAAATTGCTCCTAGCCAAAGTCCACCCTTCATTGTTAGCCCAGCTCTTCCTAACTAATCTGCCAAAATCCTTATCCGTCAGCCAAGCAGCCATGAACTTAAAGGTTCTGGTATGCTCCCTGGGTCTAGGAGGCCCACTTTGATCCAGGAGGAGAGGCCTATGATCAGAGTTAAAGAAAGGCAGATGAGAGACAAAGCGATTGGGCCACAGCACGTTCCAAGCTTCATTAGAGCAACCTCTATCCAACCTCTCATGCAGCATCCCTCTTTTCCAGGTAAACTCAGGACCCTTGTAACCCATATCACTGACTTTGCAGTTAATCAAACTCTGCTGCATATCACTGATACTGTCCCAGCAACGATCACTGCCACCTGTCCTCTCAGAAGCATGAAGAATGGAATTGAAATCCCCAATCAGAAGCCAAGCCTCCTGAATGTTAAGACTGATCTCTTCCAATTCAACCCAAAGACTCTTCCTCTCCACCCTCCTAGGGCTCCCATACACAAAGGTAATGAGCTCAGATTTCCCAGAATCCAAATGATGCACCCTAGTGTGAATAAACTGGTGATGAGTTAAGATAACCTCAATTTTCACCACACTGTCATCCCAAAGGATCCAGATGCCTCCAGAAAAGCCAATAGCCTCTTGTTTAAAAAAGCTAGGAAACCCTAACTGTTTGATAATCCCATCACCCCTCAAGCCACTAATCCTAGTTTCTAGAAGCACAAAAACATCAATCCTAAAACGGAATTTAAGATCTTTAATAAGGTTGGAAAAGCCCTTTTTCCCAACCCCCCTACAGTTCCAAATGCAGACAGACATAAAGAAAACTATCATAAAAACAAGAACAAAAGATCCAAGGATCCTAAACTGATAGTTAAGAGCTAGAAGCTCCCAAACAGGGAGGAGATACCTCAACAGCCTGCACAGCAGGGGTCGGAATAGGAGGAGCAGGGCTAACATCAAGCTTGGAACCCTTCCCTTTCAAGTTAGCTAAACCAGAAGTTTTCTCTTTCACCCCAGTAACATCACTACCTCCACCCTTCAACCTACTAGCTGACTTGTAAGGACTAGTCAACATAGTATTTGGAGATCTATTTTCAGTCCCAGATTTTCTTTGGAAAGGACTAGAAGGACCCTTACTGTTATCCTTACCCTCTTTAGAGGGGATTTTCCTGGTTTTATTACCTGTCCCTTTCAAATTAATCTGACCACTAGATTGGCTAGAACCTGCCATCTCCCCCAAGGAATGCTGAGATTCCACATCTTTATTCACTTGAATACCAGCCTCCCCTGCAACAGCTAGTTTGTCAGGAGTCACAACCTGATCAGTCTCCATATGAGATTCAGCAATCTCAATAACTTCCTTGCATATGGCTTCTTTTGGCAATTTCACCTTATCTCCTCCTGGAGAGCCTTCCCCCTTATTCCCATTTGTGCCTTTAGCTGGGACAGCTTTCAATTTCCTTCCACGATTTTGTCTTTGGATAACCATCCAATCCCCAAAAGCCTCACTGTTATCCTTCTCAACCTTGAGTTGATCATTAGAATTATTACTTTGAGAAGTGGCCACTTCTCCTTCCTTCTCCTTCCGAAGCTCTTGTTGGCAATTAGCAGCACATTGGTCTTTTCTATGACCATACACACCACAATTAAAACAAATCAGGTGAAGCCCTTCATAGCCAACATGATAAGTCTTCTCACCGATATTGAATTTAGAAAGAAAACTTTTCCTCAGATCCACCTCTACACAGATCCTAGCAAACCTAGCCCGTTCAGTAATGACTTCCAGCCCTGACTCACTTTTGCGAAGAGAATTCCTATCCACTTTGAGTGTCCTGCCAAAAATATTCCCAATCTTCCAGAGATGGTGCGCTGTATACACCTCAATAGGGAGCCCAGGAATTCTGATCCAAACTGCCATCCTCTTCAATGGGTCATCAAAGGGGTCAAAAAATGGTCTCCATCTCTGTACAATAACATAGTGATCGTTCACTATCCATGGGCCCTCCTCCAGAACATGCCGATAGTCCTCATCATCTTGGAACCTCAATAAAAGGTAACCATTCTCCAAGTCGATCAGCTCATAAGAGCTCATCAGGTTCCATTGGCGTTGGAGTCTAGCCATCAGGAACCTCGTAGCCATCCTCTTACCAAGCAACTTAATGATCAGAGCTTTACGCCATGGTTTACAATCCTTTTTATGTTGAGCTTTAGAAATAAAGTAGGTAGGACAGAGAGGATCGTCGGAAATTACCTGAGACCCCTCATCCACGAGATCGTCCTCTTCCTCCTCCCTCTTCTGTCTGGTCAGCCAATCTTCCTCATCACTATCACAGACATCACCACCATTTAATGCCAGTAACTTATCTTTGTACGACACAACCTTGCACCGTGAGCCACTGGCAGGAACCTCACTCTTCTTCCCTGAATGCGCGATCTCCTCCGCAGCCGCAGCAACTCCCTCCTCACCAGATTCCAGCATCTGGTCATCCATGTTGAGATCTTCCATCGAAACCCCTTTCGATTTCTTACCAGATCTGAGCCTCAGCTCCTCTTCCTCCGTCAGCCTTTCCCTTCCTCCCTTCCCACCATCAGTCTCCCCAGCCTCTCGAACCGGATCCGACTCAACAGCCATGCTAGAACCAAGAAACGAAAACGACGAAGAACCAGAAAACCCACAAACCCTAGCAGAGCAAAACTATCGCACGCGTAGATCTAACGCGCCTAACCCATTTCTTTTTAACTTGTGTTCATTTGTATACATAGCTAACTAGTCACCCTACCCCAATTATTAATTTGGTTCATATGCACATATCAATTAGATAAGATAAGAATAAGGCCTTCCAATTATTTTCTCCATTACATAATCATTGGGACATCTTTGGAACTATAATTCTCTGAATGGTCCGCGCTAGATACAATAGCAGATTCTCTATCGACTTTACAAATATACAAAAAACGGAAAAAAAGAAAGAAATATCCTATCAGAACAGTGACATTTTCATGATCTGCAGAATTGTTTGTTGCTCCTCTTATGTTTGTATTAATTAAACGAAGATTAATATTCTTAACTAATCATAATATTTGATTATAGATTAACTAATATATATACTAATTCTTCGGAGGTGCATCATGTCTTTGAAAAACAGGATCGGGAAGAATGTGGAACTTACCTAGTTAACTAGCTGTACATTTGTAGTAGGTATATCTACTATTCAATAAATGATATTTGGATAAAAAAATATTTTTCTCTCATTTCCATATAAGTGTGACAGTCATTTCTCATTTTCTATTGGATAGATATACTGAGTGAATAGTACAACAGTAGTACAATAAATATTTTCTTAGTTACCAGTATGATATATAAGTGGAGAGACGACAATTAATTGTTGATACCATATAGGGTGTGAGGTTATCAAAATAAGATTGTAAAGAACCAATTTAACCAAAAATTTAAATTGTTGAGTAATGATCCTTTTAATAATTTATATTATGTTACGAACAAAATAAATAAAAATAGGAAAATGATGTCTTACCTCAAATGGCTTTACTAAGGAAGTCTGACCTCTTGCACAAGTGTCTTTTGAGATATCTTTACTAGTCTGATCTGATAATCTTTATTCCAATATTTCAAGGTTTAAATAAATAATATGAGTCAACCATAAAAGTAACTATCCACTAACATCAAATACACTCCACTAATAACAAAACAAGAAAAATAACTACCTACTACTTAAATAATCCAATAATTTAGAAAATAATAAAATAACATAAATAAAACCGTGACATATTATCATCTAACATACTCTTCATACAAAAGTTATTTGAGCTTGAAGTGTAGATATTGCACATATTCAATTTTGATTTACCTTGTGTTTATTTAATTCTATTAGAAAGTGGGGCAATGAGAGTCGAACTTCTGATCTCATGATTATTGAGACTCTGATACCATATAAAGAATCAATTCAAATAAAAAACTTAAGCTATTGAATAAGAGTGTTTTTAATAATTTATATTATTATCTAATAAACAATAAAACAAGTAATGATAAAAACACTAAGGAAAAATATTTATCCTTTTAAATGACACAACTTATATTCTCACTCTCACAAAGAGGTGAGACCCACATCTTTATTTTTTGTCAACTCTCTTTCTTTATCTATCTCTTTCTCTTTCTTAAAATAACATAACTTTAGATCTTTAAAATGATGCACACTTTACCCAAACACTAAATACAAGGAGTTAGTAAAAGAGAATATGGGATGGACCGAATGGGACACGGTAGTTTGCTGTTGACATAGACTAAAATGTCCACAGAGATAGCGATGGGGAAAACGATGTGGTGGAAGCAGGACCCATTTGCCTTTACATGCGGTTTAGGGTCATTTCCGAGTGACAAAAAATAAAATAAATTTAGTGGAGTATTAATTTTCTTTGGTTTAACAAAATTAGATTCGAGAGTTATACGAAGGAAGTAAATTGAAATCCATCACATTCTTATAAGAGTGAGGATATTCTAATTACCAAAAATTCTTACTATAAAAAATTCTTACTACTAACTTACTACCCATCAAATCACCATTGGATCAAAGAGAAAGAATGTTAAAAAAATTTTGAAGAGAGAGAAAATGTTAATCTAATGGTGATTATATACGTAGTAAGTCGGTAGTGAAAAATTTTGGTAGTAAGAATATCCATACTCTTTTTATAAATACATAGTAAACATAATTAAAATGTTTAATTTATTCCTGAAAATAAATCAAGCACGAATCCATAAAGGTGCCGGTCCGAATGTAATTGGCTGATACTGTTGAGATATATAGTCTCACATTGGTTGTATGAGCAACTAATGTGAAGTTTATAAGATCTTGGGCACTCCCACCATTTGAGCTAGCTTTTGGGGAGGTGTATCCCAAGGTTCTTTACATGGTATCAGAGCCTCGCCGTCCTCCACTTTCTCTTGTGAAATAATTTCTTAGCACGGGTAGGCTGGGCCTGTTGCATTATCCACTCTTCAAGTCCAATGGGCTCTTGTGTGAGGAGACGTGTTGAGATATATAGTCTCACATTGGTTATATGAGCAACTAATGTAGAGTTATAAAACCTTGGGTACTCTCACCCTTTGAGTTAGCTTTTAAAGAGGCGTATCCCAAGATTCTTTATAGATACAATTTGTAATCCCTCCCAAAGAATGCATTGTTTTTGACTCGGTCTAAACTATCTGATGACACAACTTGTCTTTAGATTTAGAGAGCGAGAGGACCCATTAGGTGATAATGGAAGTTGTCCTTATCTATGGACTCCTTCCTACTCCTACCACTCCCAAATTATATTTGCTCACCTTTACATGCAAATGGCAGTTTAATTTTGCAAGCAAAGCATGATTTAATAGATAGAAAATTGAATGTTCATTCCAAGTACACTGCCCTCTTTCAAAGCATCATGATCATATTATCTGACATTTTACCCACTAAGCTTCCAAGTTCCAACAAGAAATTTCAGCCCAAGACATGACTTCCTTTATTGTTTAATATGTCCCCTAACAATAACTAAAATAAAATCCGTGACAACTAACAAACTCAAAAATCTCACTTTGTTTAGCGACCAATTCAGTAGGAGGTCTATTCCTCTTATATATATTATCTGGCACTGCCACTCTAATTGGTCAGTTTTTTTCTAATCCATCAATCACTTTCTCTTATTTTTTAGACTTTTTATGTACAACTTGCCGAAATAGACTCCTCCTATCCATATCTCAACAGTTGTAGGCAACATCAACCAAAATGTCATTTTTTATCAATTTTTTATCTAAATGTTAAGTAAATAATATTTTTTCTCAATCTGCCACGGGGCAAGCTCGCTATCTGGTGTAGCGAACTCGGTTTGCTGACGTGTCATATTTCTAGTGGATAACAAGTACCAAGTTAAAAAAAAAGAGTATGAAGTTCGCTACCCATGTAGCGAATTTGGTGTCCATTAGAAACGTGACACGTCAGCAAACCGAATTCACTATATCGGATAATGAACTTGTCTCGTGTCAGATTGAGAAATAACAATGTTTACGTGGCATTTAGGTAAAAATATGGGTGAATAGTGACATTTTGGTCATTATTCCCCGTTGTAGTTTGAAGAACTTGCTCATCTGTTGGATTAAAAAACGATCAAAAGAAAATAACTAGTCAATTTTACTTTCATAACGTGACTAGTGAATGACTCTTCAATAAAACTTAAAAAACATGATTAAAATGTGAATGAAGTACGTTGAACTTAGGATGATCAATATGAACTTAGGATGATCAAATCAAACGGACAAAGATTTGATTGATGGGTTAACCAATCTATCGATTGAAACTACCAACAATTATACTTTTTTTAAAAAAATAAATAAATGCTAAACTAATGAAAATTATTTTTTATGATTAATTTTATTAATAATTAAATTATGCACAATAGTATTAAACAAAGAATTAAAGTTAAAGACAAGAAGAATTTACTCCAAACCTGCAATTCCCACTGTATAGCTGAATAAATTTTGGAATATATTTACTCAATTAATCCGGTTTAATTATTATGAGATCTGCTACCCTCTCAAAATAATTTTTTTCAATTTTGTTTGGGGTTCGAATTCAAGACTCTAATTAAAGGAACAAATTTTAAATCCGTCTTATTGTAAATGAGGCAAATTAAGTAGCCGCAGCCCGCAGGTCCTAATTAAGTTAGGCAAAGGGGATTACTATTTTGGGAAGGGGTTGACAACACCTTAAGTATCTTCAGCTGCTAATCATTAAGGTACAGTGCTTTGCAACTCGATATAAAAGCGCGTGGGATGCACGGGCACTTTGTTAGGACGGTGAATGCTACGCTCCACGTGTCGTTCGGTGAGTCGTGTCGCAACTTCCCAGGTAAGGTAACGGAAGCCAATCAAGAGAGGACTAATTCCGCGTTTCTCCACGCCACGTGACGCATCATCAACTGACATGTCAGATCGCAAGCTCATCCATCTGCCACGTGGAAGAACCCCCCATGTGGTCGAAGACGTAAGTTGGACCCAGTTCCTGCCATTTTTCACGGGGCCCAGAAAAACACCCAACACTAATGCAAATGCTTCCGTTCCCCTCCATAACTAACACAACGGTACGTTGAGGATGCGACCATAATAAATTAATCTCACATCACACTATTTTTCTTCATTTTTAAGTATAATTTCTTATATTTATATTAACTTAAATAATGAGAAAATGTGCAAATCAAATGTTTTATGGGGTGACGTCGTAGTATTTGACAAATTATTAGATTTGATTAGGAAAGGATGCTGCTTCATGGATGGTGATTACTATAATTAGTATGAATAAAGTATTACGGAGTCAAAGCGAGTCCCCGTTCTGCCGTGTGTTGCGACACGCCCACGTGGTGGTCATATCAAGGGTCCCACAGCATGGTTTTATTATTTCTCAACCTCTATCTAATCCAATTTCTCTCTCCTAATAATTCCGGTTACTTCTTTACACACTCACAAAACTAAACTATTTCTTTGTTTATCAATATTAATTATTATTGGGAAACATTTTCTCATCTTGCATGATAATTGAATTCTTATATTTGTGATCCTTCGATTTGCGTGTAAATCTTTTTTTTAATAAATGTGGGATCCATACCAATTGAGTCACAACATGAGAATTTATTTCTCATGTAACATAAGAAAATCAAACCCGATTATTATTTATGAGAAATGAGTTTTCCTTTCCCACTTTATTTATACCCCTACCCATTTTCGAGTTCAATCTGAACTTAGTTTCTGCTTCACCTTCTACTCCTACATATCTGAATTCTAGAGCTTCACCTCACCACACAAATCACAAGAGGTTCGTGTGTTGGGGCATGACGGTTTACACTTCTGACCCTACTTTGCTTTCCTCTAAAGTATTTTAAACGCTAGCTTCTGCAAACTGAGCCACATATTGTTTGAACAAGAAGCTAAGGCTAGGCTATAACTATTATTATTACCTGATTCGTAATTATTAATAAGAAAACATGTTGCACTGTCTGAACACTTCGGGAAAACTAGATGGGAGCGGCTCCGACATGACAGTGATGGAAAGGCAAAGGGAAAGGATGAAGTGGCAACAAGAACGAGGATACTTCTCCTCTGGAACTATGTTCTCTTCTACTTCTCAGGATTCTGAGGGGTCCATCATGATCGCTGCTGATTCCGGTTCTTCACTTGCTGAGGTTGTTGCTCAGGCTCACTCAATGAAGCCTGACCCAAGATTCCACAACGACTTTGATGCTGGCTTTGATGTCAATTCTGCAATTTCAAGGACTTATAGCTGTCCTCCTTCTCTGGCAGAAGCCAAAGGCACAGACTTGTCAATTGGGAAACACAGTTCTAAGAAGAGGAAAACTGCTGACAAGGCTCAGAATCCCAAGGTGAGTGAGTGTGTCTTTTAGAGATATGCATAACTCGAATCGAATAGGATTTTTGAAAAATCAAATCGAATTGGTTTAAATAATTCGTTTTGGTTTGAAAATGATCAGTTCGATTCGGAACCGGTTCGGATCGACCCTCTTTTGAAAAGAAAAGAAATTAAAATTTTAAACAAAATAAAGTCATAAAAATCAATTTAGTTTAATTTGGAAACGGTTCAGTTTTCAGACTGATTCTAAAACCGGTTTGGTTGATGAAGTGATTCTTTAAAAACTGATTCGGTTCATGAATCGATTTTTTAAAACCAATTATTTTAAGAGCGGTTCGGGTTTTGTTCGGTTTTTTTTTTGTTATTTTACACCTCCCTAATTTCTCGCTAATATTTTGCATAGAGAGAACATGTTACGCATCCTCAGATATTTATGAATATGATCTTTTAAGTGTTAGAATTGTCTAAATTAGGCATAAGAGATTTTTGTTGGTTTTGTTTAGGTTGTTGCAGAAAATGATAACAAAGACAAGAGGATCAAGAGTGGTGCTGACGATGGGGAATCCAAAATCACAGGCAAGACCAGCACAAAGAATAACACAACAACAGCAGATAGCAACAACAACAGAGAAACTTGTGGAGAACCTTCAAATTCAAAAGCTTCCGAGGTTGAAAAACTTGACTATATTCATGTCCGAGCACGTCGTGGCCAAGCCACTGATAGCCATAGCCTAGCTGAAAGAGTCAGTAGTAATTGACCCTTTTTTTTTTTTAATTTTTGGTACAACTTCTCTCTTTAGATTTTTGCCGTTTGAAATTCAAAGCAAGTTTTCTTATTTTCTATTTTCGTGCAGGTTAGAAGGGAAAAAATTAGCGAGAGAATGAAGTATTTGCAAGATTTAGTACCCGGTTGCAACAAAATTACAGGAAAAGCTGGAATGCTTGATGAAATCATCAATTATGTTCAGTCTCTTCAGAGACAAGTTGAGGTAATTAGAGTTAGGTCCATTTCATTCTTTGCTTTAGACATGGATCCATCCAAAATTTATGTAAAACCCACTATATTTTGGGGTGGACGTTGACATATCTATAGTAGGGGGAATCACCTGTTTACAAATTACATTAAGTATGACCGAACATATAATCTTGATTGAATATGACCAGTCATCCTTATTATAATTTGTAAATAAAAGATTTGTAAATATAACCTTTCCCCTAGAGTATATATGGTTTCACTTTGAGCATCAATTAAAGGCCATGTGACTTAGTATATACATATTATGATCTTATGCAGTTCTTGTCAATGAAATTAGCTGCTGTGAACCCAAGGCTTGACTTCAATATTGATGATGTGTTTGACAAAGAGGTAAGGGACATGTAAATAGCTTATCTTTTAACTCAATTGCATTCTATGTTGCTAACATACTACTTTTATTTGACCCCCACAGGTGTTTTCTGCTACTTTTCCAACCATAGGGATGTCATCAGAGATGTCTAACCCTTCTTATCTTCAGTTCAATTCACCACAGCAAATTGTTCCGTGTGGTGGATTAGATATGACGATGAACACTTCAGATATGGTGCTTAGAAGGACCATAAGTGCTCCTGTATCGATGCCTGAAACGTTTCTTGACTCGTCCTGTTTCACTGTAGGTGTCACCTCTGTTTACCTGTCCATAGTGTGTTCTAGTTGTGTTTTTTTCTGTTTTCTCAATTTGATTTTATTTACGTGCGTTGCAGCAAATTTTACCCTCCTCAACATGGGAAGGTGATTTCCAAAACCTTTACAATGTGGCTTTTGATCAAGCCCCAGCAACATCCTTTCCTCATCAGCTCTTCACAGGTACCTAAAAATTTGTGTCTTGTCAAATCACTTTTTTTCCTTAGCCTGGTTTCTTAAAAGGAGAAAGTAGAAACAAAAGACTCTCGATTTTAATAGATGATGGAGACGTCAGAGTCCCACTGATATTGATAAGATCATACCAAATGCTTACACCATTTTTTTTTCTTCTCAAAATAAAGATTTTTTACAAAGTTTTCTTTTATGTTTTCTTCTTTCCTTTCCCTTTCGCACTACTTCTACTCACAGAAAAAGTAAAGGTATTGTGCAGTTTGATAAATGCTAGATGCTATATAAGTAGTATATTACACACATGACAAGAAACACTTATTTGGCATGTTAATTGTATTTTGTTAAATATAATGGATAACATTAAACAGGAAGCTGGCTTCCCTTTTTGCAATTCTGCTTTTAAGTTCTTTGGCAACTTGGATGAAGAGGCCTAGGAGAACATTTTCAATAGTACTGAGTAGTGGGTACAGCCTTCTGTTCAAAATGAAATTATAGACTATGTATTCAGGGGAATATATAAATTATAGACTATGCTAGTATATTAGATTTTTTCAAGACCCAGGACCAGAATGAATCGTTTTCTTCAAGAAATTTTAGTCAAGGGAATTGGAAAGTGGACCTGTTTCTGTTTGCCACTCCACAGTCTCTCTTTTTTTTTAGGACCACTTGAATTATTTACTACTTTGGGAGTAATTGGACTAGGCCACTTTAATATAAATTCTAAAAGTGTTACTTTGATATCTCTGCAGGTCTAGTTGAAGCTAGCAATCTAAATATGGACATGTAGACCAGAGCTCATATCACCATTCGTTGGATTAGCTCACCCCAGATGCCTCTTATCAAGATTCTTTTTCTTTTCAAGTACATAGCATATATATTGTTTGTATACTGTTTCATAATATAAATAAAATTATATTAATACCTATTAGCTTCAGTCACCTCCTATTAGTGGCAACTTTTCATTGCTCTCTCTCTCTCTCTCACAGTATAATAAATTTTTGGTCATGCTGAAACCGACATGAACTGGATACATATTAGAATATAAAGCATAAACAAATACTAAGTCACTTAAAACAATCTTTGTATTCACAAACTTATAATGGCTTGGATAGTGTGTGCAAGTTAAGCAAGTGCAAGAATTTACAACTATCGCTTAAACATAACATATTCCCATCAAGTTTAATAATTATGTTGGCAGACTTTACCTGACTCACTGAATACATAGACCAAGTAATGACCATATAAGTGCAAAAGACCCATAAACCTACAACCTTAAGGTTTTGGGTTGAGATGTGGTGTCGGCCCACTTTGTGGTTTATCATTTGGTCCATTGATGGATGTATCTTTTGCAAAGGTTTTGGGCTCCCTCGTTCCATTCCCAATAGTGGTATCCAAAATAGTGGTATCCAAAGATTTAGTGGTATCCAAAGATTTGGTTGGGCCATTCTTAACTCTGGTTTCAGAGCCAAAGGTTCGGGGGAACCCAAAACCCTTTGCAAAGGAAACATTCACTAATGGGCCAGTGATAAACCACAATAAGTGGACTGATACCACATCTCAACCCAAAACTTTAAGGCTGCAGGTTTATGAGTCTTTTGCATTTATATGATCATCACTTGCTCTAAGTTTAGCCTATGTTGGACTTACTTCACATCTAGTCACTCACACTTGATTATTTCCAACATGGGATACCTCTTCCTCTCTCTTATATATATATTTTTTGTCATTCATAGACAAATGATTCGAGAATTATTAGTCGAACTAACATATCACTTTTTATGAACTAAATTATCCCCGCTTCTGTGATTCAATTAAGCCTTATCCATTTAGTTGGATGAAGCAGAAAGAAAACATTGAATGCTTGAAAGAGAGAGAGGAAATGAGAATGACAGTGGACCTTTCACTAAAGAGCCTTTCAGGACAGAGTAAGAGGCTGTTGATTGAGACAGTGATAGCTAGACCACACAATGATGAATACATAAGCTATAAATATGGTAGGGAGAGGAGAAGAATGGGTAGACATTTCCATGTCTTCAATTTATTAGAATGATTTTTTTGTCTCTTAAGTACAAAAAAGAACTATGATTCAATTCAATCAAAAGGGTCATTTCTACTCATGTGTCTATTGTTAAAAGGATAGATGGTCGGTCACCCCAGTTGTCATATGTTTAGAATAGTATGGACAAAGGACCCACGTGTTTGTTCATTTATTAAGTTCTTCAATTTCTTAGACTTGGGATCATGGAGTCACGGGAACCATATGAACCAAATCTTATTATCAAAGTTCCAGGTTGCTCATATAGTTCAATGATGTTTCTGTTTCTCTTGTTTCTTTTTTAACCTGATTCAAAAAGCTCCCAAAATGACCTCGCGATGCAAAAACTTTTTCTGGAAGTTTCTTTTTAAAACCATGGTTACCATATAAAAAAGCTCCCAAACTTCATGCAAACATGGTACCATTTCCAACAAACATGGCTAATGCATCAAATTTTGAGTGGTTTTGAATTGATATTTAATTCTACCTCAATCGAAGACTTCAAAGTCATTTAAGGATTAAGAAGCTTTCTAAGCAGAGAGCTTCATGGATACTAAGAAGTTCATATACCTTCTAAATCATTAACAGACATAAATATTGGACGTAGATTCACGTCTTAATTATATGCATGAAAGGAGCTTTTCAATGTTAGGTTGCATCGACGGTTAATTAAGGATTACTTTTTATCTTGGAGCTACAATACAAGTGCAGTGACACAGCTATACTTCACTTTCAAGGCACATATAATGTTGGTGACCTTGGTGGACCTGTCTCATTCATGGCCAAGATTTTGTTGATTCTCTACCCTTTCACTCACATGGGACGCCGTTGGGCTGTTCCAAGGATCATGAAAGGATAAGGAAAAGCCACAATGATTCCCTTGTTGCTAGCAGCATAAAATATTAGTATAACTTTAAAAGCATAAATCAACTTGAGTTCCATGTTTGTTTGTGTCTCATTCTTCTTCGGAAAATTCTAAATCTTGACCACAGGCTAGTAATTTGTCTTTTTGGGAAGATGCTTCTACTAATTTATTTAAGGGGATTAGATTTCTCCTGGAGAAGAAATTTATGTCCGACTCAAAACAGTAGAGGAAAGAAAAAAATAATGAGAAAGAAAAAATTGATAGTGTGACCCACATGCATTTTTTCATTTTAAAGTTTTTGACAAAAGGTAATGCAGTCAAACAGATCTGACGGGACTAGTCCCGTCACTAACTAATTTATTCGGAAGGCCATAACTTGTGATCCGGGTATCCAAATCACATGATTTTTTTTTTGATTTCACATAACTTCTCGAGATATACGTAATGACATCTCATTTGACATATTTTATCTCGCACAAACATAGTTTGAAGATTTTATGAATAAACACTCTTGTGATTGTGGTACAATTGTTAAAAATTCAAACTATGTTTGTGGCAGATAAAATATGTCAAATGAGGTGTCATTGCGTAGACCTCGAAAAGTTATGTGAAATCAAAAAAAGAATCATGTGATTTGGATACCCGAGTCACAAGTTATGGTCTTCCGAAGTTTTACGGGTAATTGGATTGCCTTTGACGTGGCACGAGAAAGTGAAAAAAATATGACATGTTTGAACTTTGGACTTAAAAAGCTTTAATCGAGTAATTCTTTTGTTTAAAAATTTTAAAATGGTGCTTTAGCCTTTTTTGAGTCAATTAGAAATGAATTTCTCTTTCCTCTAACATAAGAAATCTTTTTCCCCTTTATTTAACTCAGAAATGTTTCCCAGTGGTAACAACTAACATGCACATTCAACCAAAACAAAATTGGGCCCCAAACTTGTTGAGAAAGATAAGACAAATGTAATCATCTAACTCAATTCTCCATTTCCATTTATTTTATAATGGAGAATGGTGTCCCCGATATCGATATATATAGGGATGGGCATGGGTTGACTTGAACTGGTTTTTTGAAAGAACTGAACTGAACTGCTTTAATTGGATTGGTTCTTTGAACTAAACTGTTTTTTTAAAATAGAATCGGTTCGGTTTGTTTTAAAACCGGTTCAGAACTGGTTCAGAACCGGTTCGACCCAAACCTGTTATAAACTAGTTTCAAACCACTTCCAACTTAAAACCATTTTCGAACCAGCTTGATTTAAAAAAAAAAAAAAAGTTCAAACAATAGAACCGGATTGCTTATTCAAATTCGTTGTTTCTCAAGTGCAGCCTCATCACTACCAGTTCTGGTTTTATGCGACGATGCTGGTGTTGGAGATTGGGTTTTTTGTTGTCGGTGAATGAGCTTATGCTCATTTGAGCTATGGCGGTGGGGTTGATGCTGGTTGAGTGGATAGGAGATGGAGGGGAAGGAGAACCCCATCGATGAAGACGGGTTTCGGACCATCCAGAACTCGAATTCGGGTGAACTGCAATCACTGCTACCTATTCTTCTCCCACTGCTACTTGGCGATAGTGTTTGAGACTTTTTGATGTCCATGGATGCTGATTCCAGAGAATGAGAAAGAGAAAGAGATGGTGTTGTGTTGTTATGGGTGGATGCAGGGAAGTTTCTTTGTTTGTTTGATGGGGTGTGAGTGAGTGAGGTGAGCGTTTGAGAGCATATGACCCTACAAAGCATTAAACAATAGGAAGAACTGATATGATAAAGTGGTTCAGTTCAAGTTAACCGGTTATAAATAAGTTAAGGAATCAGTTCAAACTGATTTATTTTAAAAAGTAAAAAACGATTATGGTTTATAAACTGGTTTGAAAAACCGGTTATTTTGGATTCAATTCAGTTTGGTTCTCATTGTGGTTAAGGTTCGATGGGTATTTTGCTCATCCCTAGATATATATATAGTTCAAATTTTCAAAATCAACTAAACAGACAAAGTCTAAGAAGAGTCAATAGATTATTGACAGTAAGAGCAACAATATATTAGTTAACAATATATTACCGCATTGTATACAAACTATTCCTAGCGGTCACATAAAAGGCATTCAAAATGCTCGTAAAAGCAAATGAGACGGAAGCCATGGCAAGTAAGTCATAACGAGTTTCAAAAAAATGTGAACATAGACAGCCAAACAATTATTAAGTTCCAGAAAATTATATTCTCCAACTACCATATTTGTGGACAATTACTTGCAAAACGAAGTAAAATACTCATGAATTTCCGAACTGAAAAGTGGGTTATCACAAAACAAAACACACCACATGAGGTTCATTTTTTGTTCCAATGAATTAGAATCAATCTTCACACTAGTATATGAAGTTAGATATATACTCAAACAAAGCCAATATACAAAACAGACTCTTTTACAACATAATTCCACTAGATGATTGACGCATCCCCGGCATCTGACAATCAAAGAAATGAAACCCCTTCAAAACTCTAAAATTCAGCTGCAAGAAAATGTTGAAAAAGAATGACTAAGGTAAGGAAGGCAAACCTTTTCCAGGAACAATCACAACAGGTGCTGCTTTACAGTGGTGAAAGCAGTACTCACCAACGCTTCCCTGCAATACGCTGAAGAAAATCACAACATCAAGGCAACAAGTGCATCAGAAAAATGGATAACAAAGACACAATCTCACAGACACACAGGGAGGGAATGGAGGGGCAAACCTTTGAAACAAGCTTCTGCCTCTGGTCCCCATTACCACAGCCGCAGGTTTGATCCTATCTGCTTCCTTGCAAATTACTTTTCCAGGTTCACCTTCCACAATCCGAGCTACTGATTTCACCTGTTTTACGTCATAAATAATCATTTAGGATTACATAATGGATGAGAATTCCAACCGAACAAAACCTAAGACAGACAGAGACAGAGTAATAATAGGCGGTCATCAATAGAGGTTAACCATAAAATTGAATTCAGAAGAAATGGCATTTCTTGTACTCAACTAATAAAGCACCAGAGTCACCGAAAAATGTTGGGAGGGTTTATTACTACATTCTAAGGACTCAAATATAAAGCAACTGAAAATCTTTGAAGCCATAATAAAAGGTCTCAGCTGTTCAAGAGAAACATTCTCAAAAGTTGAAAAGATGTTTCAATTTAGCATTGTAATACAATCCTAGTTAGCAAACAGTTTAGAAGAGTGTATAAAAGAAAGAAAAGCAGGGGAATATTGCATAATATAGAGTCAGCAAAAGTTGTTAGAGTGGAAATTAGTTGTTGGAAGGCACATTGGGTCACATAGGGGGAGCTGGTTCTATTTAGAGGAGGGGATCAACATTCTAAAGAGCATCTTGGAATATTGTGTAGGGAGTGGAACCTTGGGAGAGAGTGAGGCCTCTCCAATTGTCTCACATTATCATTTTCCAGTTTACTGTTATTTTTCCTTTCTGTGTAATTGTGGTCTCCGTTTTACTGACATTAGGTTGTAATGTCTCTTTGTAATTCCATGGATAAATGAAAAGCTTGGTTTATCAGACCAATATTCCCTATTCTCTGTTGTTGATTCTGTTTGGTGTTGGAGGTCTCTATCAAATTGGTGTGGAGCTCTCAATCTGGGAGCTTTGGTATTCGATTTCAAGATGATTCAAGTGTTTGATGGAGTGGAAGCATATAGACGGGAGATCCAAATGGAGCAATACTAGGGAAATTTCAGAAGCTGCGAAGGGACTGAAAGGATACGATCGCATTTGGTACCCTTTGAAAGGCAAGTTGGTGGGATTTCTCAAAGGCGATGAATTTCAGCTAGAATACGATCCAGATTTATTTCTATTTGACGAAGAGGAATTTGAATTCAGAAATGGAAAGGAAGGGAACTTCGTGATAGAGAAGGAGACATCGAAACGGGAGAAGGGGGTGATGGTGAAGATAAATTGGCAAGAGCGAGGCTGGTTTCAATTTTAGAATGGCTGGTGGAGAAGGAAGCAGAAGCTCAAAAATCAAGGTAAAAAATGGAGGTATAAATTAAATCCGCATTGGAGGACGAAGCTATACAATTGCTTCCAAAACCAGAAAAAAAAGAAGCTAAAAGAGAAAGAGGTCAAGGTTGAAAAAACAAACAGTGACGAAAGGGAAGTTATGGATGAGAGAAAGGATTGAGGCAAGGTGACATATAAATCAACGACACAACAGTCTTCGTTGGTGGTAGTTGACCCGTCACTAGGGCTGTCGAATCTGCGCATTCACAAAAGGGAGGACACGTCTTCACGCAGTCATGAAAAGAAGAAGATGCAAGAACTGATTGTAACTAAGCTGTGGCTACCAAGGTCAGGAAAGGAGTTGTAGATATTGGATCATGTTACAGACGCAGTGCGTCGAGCCCAAATCATGTGCTAATTAGCCAGCCCAATGGGATTAATTCGGGTCAAGATGAACCGCTACCCATTAAGTTGAGAATAATGGGTTACCAATTTTGTAAGAAGCCTCAAAAGACAACGTGCTCCTTCCTACCAACCCTAGTGATACCGCAAGTAAGGAGACTACAAAACCTTAGAGAAACAAGAGACAATGGCAGCCATGGATGCAGGGGCGGTGGGTGGCGATTCTCGAAGGAGGATATCCAGTAGAAGTCGCAAAATGAATTATTCTTCAATCTCGACTATAGGTGGAACCCAAATCACCAATGTAATGTTCGTTTGTTCTATTTGCAGATATCAGAGGAGGAGAACGATGGAAACGAAGAGGTAAAACATTGTTATGGAGGGGAGTTGGAAGAAGGGGATGAAAGCAAAAGGGAAAGGGAAAGAATTTGGGTCGAGCCTTGGATTAGGCCAATTTGTATGTCAGGCCAAAGTTTTAGGCAAATGGATCCAAGATCAATCTTATCCTATCTATGTTCTAGTGGAAAATAAGCGCACTGTTCAGATATATGCTTTTGATATTGGGAAGCTTGACAATTGGGAGAGATTTTTTGTCTTGCAAAATGAATTAGGATGTGCATGGGTCAAACTACTGGTTATGACTTTCTTGATAGCTTGGGAGGTGATACCTATCATGGGTTTCATGAAATTGAAAATGCACTAACAAATATAACTTGTTTACAACTTGTTTCACCGTATGATATGCAAAGGTTGTGTTTGCACCAAATTACAATGTGTATATGGCATGGGTGGTAATTATAGGGAGTAAACTATCCAGGCATATTACCATCGCAGACATGGAAGCAAGTGGCACAAGCCATATGAAATTTGCTTTGAATAGATGCCTTATAGGTACTTTAGATGGAACCAATGTTGAAACCAGGGAGGATATTAATGATGACAATTTTTTCCTCTATGGTGCAAAAGCAGATGTCCATAGTCTGCTGAAGGCAAGGGAGAAGGGATTGTTCAAACGCGATCCTTGGCTTGAAGAGACAAAATAGATTTCTATAAGTGGGGTGTTGGAAGCTATGACTATAGCCCCATGCTTGAGTCCTTGGTGGAAAAATTCTAGTTATTGCCATGGTGATTACCTTCTTGGTCATGACTTCCCAAGCTACATGGATGCTCAATGGGAACCAGGGGGGAGGGGTCAAGCAATGGGATCCCAGAGACAATATTATCGTTATTTGCACTCACCTTGAGGACAAGGAGATGGTTTTTTTTTTTTTTGGGGGGGGGGGGGGTATTGATACGATACCACCTAAGGACAATTTAGGGAAAGCAATACGACTGACTCAGCAAGGCAGTTATAACTGCTTGCAAAAGGTTCTAACAGACTTAATGGTGTGGGAAATGAGTCTGAGGTGGTTAAATAGTAAGGAATGAGAAGTAAGAGGGCTATCTGGAAGTTGTATTGAGAATGGACCTAGGAAGAAAGTGAGGCCTCTCCAATTGCGCAATTATAATTGCTTGCAAATGGTTCAAACAGGCTTAATGGCGTGTGAAGTGAGGTTGAGGTGGTTAAATAGTAAGGAGAGAGAAGAGTGAGGGCAACTGGAAGTCGTATTGGGAATGGGCCTTGGGAAAGAGTAAGGCCTCTCCAATTGCTTCAAATAAGCTCTCTGTATTTTTCTTTTCCCAGCTCTGTAGTTGATTTTCCTTGTAATGTCTATAGCTGTTTCACTGTCACTTTATACCGTAATACTCTTTGAGATTCCATAAATACAAAAATCCGGTTTCACTACGCCAAAATACTCTTTGATGTTGTTTCTTTATTTGAGCGGAGGTCTCTACCAAATTGGTATCAGAGCTCTGATCCGAGAGCTTTGGTAACCGGTTTCAAGATGATTCTAGTGTTTGATGGAGTGGAAGCTTATGGATGGCAGATCCAAATGGAGCAATACTTCAAGGTGAAAGGAATGCTGGAAACTAAGAAATTTTCAGAAGCTGCAAAAGGACTAAAAGGAAACAAACATATCTGGTACCTTTGCTACAGGTCAGCCAATTCGAAGGCAAGTTGGTGGGATCTCTCAAAGGCGATGCTAAAGTAATTCCAAGCGGTATACGATCCTGATTTATATCTCTGTGGCAAAAAGAAAGGCAGGGGTCGTTTGTATTCAGAAACGGAGAGGAAAGAAAACTTGGTGATAGAAAATGAGACATCTAAACTGGAGGAGGAAGCGGAGAAAGAACACGAACAAAGGCGTAAGCAGAAATCGCTTCAGTGAAAGCAGGAAACGGAGTTGAGGGAAGAGACCATAGAAAAAAAAGGATGTAGGTGTGCAAGAACCATTAACACCATCACCATCAGCAATGTTCGTTGATGCAACGCTATCACCAGGTCTGTAAGATTTGATTTTGTCTATAAGGATGGAAGATTATGCGCAGTGCAATCAAGAAAGAAGAAGGTGGGCACAAGCGTGTAAAGAATCGAAGAATGAGAAGCGAAATATGGGCTGGATTGGAAAGAGACCCACAATGTAGCAATAAACATGGAGGAAGATTATGAACTCTTTAAAGAGAAGAAGGGAAATGAATCATATCTGAGTTGAAATTGGGTCAAGTTATAGACCCATTCCTAATTAATGGCAGGTTTTTTCCCAGCCCAATTAAAAAGGAATGGCATGTCTGGTTTATATAGGTATTGGGCTAGTAAGCCCATAAATGTGCTTGAGTTAAGTGAGATAAGAAAAACATGGTCACCGTTTAAGCATGTTGGATTGGACCTTCGAAGAACATGGAAATGCAAGCAGGCACATTAAGTTAATTAGGGACCTGTTGGTCCATTCTTCTTCCATATTGCAAACCCTCAACTTCTTGATTTGCAATGGGGATGGCTGCAGGGAACGATGTGGGGCGTGAAGCCGTACCTGCTGCAGGTGGGGAATCGCTGCCATTTTCGTTCCATGATGGTGTGAGGTATTGTTAGGGAGCATATACCAGAGGTGGTAGAATTGTTAGCCATTGGAGAAGGGTCTTCAGTTTTGTTTCAAAGTTGCGACAGTGCTTTGATTCGAAGAAGCGGAGCTTGAGAAGGAGGCAAAGATCAACAAGGGTCACGTGATGGGTGCCGATTGGCTGCGAAACTTGAAGCTTGAACCCAAACTCTTGCTCAGGGCGCTAGTTAGCAACATTCTCGACGGCATTTGCAGGTTTGTGAACATTTGTGATGTTTGGGCTTTGGGGTTCATATTTGAACAACATCAATCCGAAATGTTTGAGCGCTATCCAATGACCTAGGGCAACTTAGTTTTTGCAAATAGGGAGTTAGTTTGGTGTTCAACGGAGAATTACATGAATTTATTATTCTCCTCCCTAGAGCTTGATTGTTTCCACATTAGCTCATTGGTTCATTGGTTTGCAATATGGGGCGATAAAAGAATCCACGAGTCTAGAAAGGTTGTTTCAAACGAAGATATTATGGAAAATTCATTGTATACAGTGGGGGGGCTTGACATTAATGGCTTATCTAGCGTAGAAACTACTTCAAAAGTCATTGAGTGGGTAGAAAAAAATGCAAATAGAACCAATGCATCCAAGGTTCTTCGTGTGCTAGAAATATCCATTGGTTTGGTCAGTTCCACAACTTTTCAAATTGTGAGCTCTCTTAGGCAATATGTTCACATTTTTAGTGGAACCAGAGTTATCTCTCTTCATCAGCCAGCACTAGAGACTTATGATTTTTTAGGATACCCTGCAAGGAAAGGTGATGATGACCATGTATATCCCAATTTTATGGATGTGATAGTGATAGAGGCTGCTCAAAAATTTCTAAATTTTCATTGTATTGTGGTTGAAGTGGCAAGGAAAGCCAACAATATTACTAGGTCTAGCTCAATGGCGGACCCAAAAAATTTTATTTATGTCTGCAAAAAAAAAAATTTTTAAAGAAAAATTTAGATACATTAAAAAAAAAGATAACATGTTCATGTAGGGGGGTTTGATTATAAATGTAAACCACACAGATAAAACTTAAAAAATAATAAAAAAAATTGGCACTCATTCATAGAAAGGATGGCATTTGGCACAAACACCAAACTATATAGAGAAACATCAAAGAGTGACTGTAAACTAAAGCTGCATGCTAACTTCATATCATTTCTCTCTCTCCATTGTTTCCACTGTTCACTATGTATTCACCTTCTGACCATACCCATAGTCTTTCTCTGTTCACCTACCAAAACTCATTAAAATCTCTTCTCTTACATGTTTGTGTCTGCACTTGCGGTCACAGAAACATGAGTAGGTCCGCCATTGGTCTAGCTTATTCACAAAACCACACAGAAGAATTGAAGAGGGGAAATGGGATCCTGGTGGAGGTTATATAGCCTCATGCATTAGCTGGCCATTAAGTTTCAAGCAATGTGACCCCTGGAAAATGATCATCACCTTGAGGACAAGGTGATTGTTAGAGGGGGAGTATTGTTACGATTTTAGTCAGCAAACAGTTTAGAAGGGTGTATAAAAGAAAGAGAAGCATGGGAATATTGCATAATGCTAAGTCAGCAAAAAATGTTAGGAGTGGAGATTAGTTGTGGGAAGGAACATTGGATGGCATTGGGTCACGTAGGGGAGCTGATTCTATTTAGAGGAGGTGATCGGCATTCTGAAGAGCATCTTGGAATATTGTGTAGGGAGTGGAACCTTGGGAGAGAGTGAAGCCTCCCCAATTGTCTCACATTATCATTTTCCATTTTCTGCATTGACATTTCGTTTTTCAGTTCACTGTTATTTTTGTTTTGCTTGTAATTGTTGTCTCTGTTTTATTGTCATTAGGTTGTAATGTCTCTTTGTAATTCCATGGATACATGAAAAGCTTGGCTTATCAGACCAATATTCCTTGTTCTCTCACTGTTGTTGATTCTGTTTGGTGTTGGGGTTTTCTATCACATTGCATCAAGTCTGAACCAATTTGGATCGAGGAAAGTGGATTTTTTCAGAAAATGGATGATTTAACACTGTTTTCTTGTCCTAATTGATACGTTTTGGGCAAGAGAGGAGGCCAAAGATATTTTCGCACAACAAATTTTGGAGTAGAAGTTATACTTTTGAACTGAAAATCGTCCTTTTTAAAATTTGCACCAGAATTGGGACTCTAATTAACTAGATATTACCCAAAATTTAGGCCTTCAAGCAAAATCTCACGGAAGTGGATCCTCTCATATATAAATAAACATAACCATATCATGCGAGAGGATCCTAATCATTCATCGGTGAATCAACGGCAATGATCTTGTCACTCCCTATTCTAATATTTTTGTTCTCTCATTCCCCGTTACCATTGATTTGCCCATGAATGGTTAAGATCTTCCCAGATGGAATGGCCATATACATTTCCAAATCTGAGGACTTGAATCCACGTGATTGTTTTTTGCAAGTGCAGCCCACATATATGATCTATGATGACTTTTTTAAAAGAAGGTTTCATATAAGATTCTCAAGTCTCAACCATATATTGAAGATGACATGACATCACTTAAGGCCAACATAGTTTCTTTTGTGGCTAATAATTTGAAGCGCATGTCCATCTTTGTTTTATTTTGTAAAACTAATGTACGATTAAAGTGATATTATATCCCTTTTTTATTTGTAAAACTGCATATTCTAAAAAAACTCATAAAAGTATATATGCATAAAGCAGGTCATATTTACAAACTTTTTTTTGTTCCTAAACTCCACTATGTTATTCTCCCGGGAGAACACTGATTACACTATGTTCTCTCGGAAGAACACTAGTTATACTATTTCTCCCGGTAGAATGCTGATTACATCATGTTATCCCGAGAGAATATAGTGTAATTTGTACAAATTTTTAATTTTTTGTAAACGTCCCTATATATATATATATATATATATATATTAAAAGAGAGAGATGCTAACCATTACGACTTCAAAAGCCTCAACAGCTAATTTCTCCATCAGCCCCTGGGTTATGTCGTAAACAACTTGGTTCTTCACATCTGCAAAATATTCACGTTGTTTGGTTTGAGGGAAAAAATAAAAAATAAATGAAAAGAAAGCTAAGAAAGAATGAAGTAAAGAAAGGAACCAGAAACTGCGTGAACAAGATGGATGGTATCAGCGAGCCTGCAAAGGTGGATGAGAGCCCAATCAAAGGCATATTTGCTGTTAGGACCATGATCTATGGCTATTAGTATATCCCTTCCTCTTCTCCTTTCCCCTGTTTCTCTCTCGAGTTCTGGCTCCGGCACCACTGGTATCAGAGAAGGAAGCCTCACTTCTCTGTAGTTGTATTCTTCTTCTTCCATCACTGTCTCCATTTTCTCAGAATTTTCAGATCAGGTCAACTTTTTCTTCACCAACACACTATTCACTATTCAGATCAACTTCTTTTGCTTTGGGTTCTCTGTATCTGTATTCCAATTTCAGATAGCGATTATTAAAATTGAATATAAAGATAGCAAAGGGTTTTTATATAGTTGGGGGTGAGCTGGCCTTTCTTCCTCTTTTCCAAATAGTCGCCGAAAAATTTCGTGTCCAATTAGAAAACCTGTACCCGCGTTCAAGAATGCTTATCGGTCTCCCCTTTCAACGTTTTTTTTTTTTTGATTTATATTGTTTAATGGGTTTTATTAATTTTATATTAAAGAAGATAAGTTATCTCATGTTATAGAAATAAATTAATGAGCTTCAAAAGTGGCATAATTATTGAAGGGAGCATAGAAAAAGAGAAAACTTATCTCATATAGCATCAGAATAATTTTTCCCTTGTTTAATAGTATTTGGAAAAGTATTTCTTCCTCCAAAAATTCTCTTCAAATTTAAAAATAAGTACAATATTTATGGAAAAGCCTTTCTTATTTTAAAATGATATACAGTTATCTTCTTTTAAATAATAAACATAAAATCCATAAATATTTTCCATGTGTCTTTTTTTTTTTTTCTCTTTCCTAATAAGCTCCACTTCAAATTAACTGTGCGAGACAAAAAAAAAAAAATTGCTGTGACACGATAATACAATTACCCTTTATGTATTCAAGATATCATTCATCACGTGATGTTATCTGCAATTTAAGGTCTTCTAGAAACAAATGGATAGCCGTTCAAATTGACCAATCTCACTTTCCAGATTCTAAAATTTTAACCACCCCCTAAAATTGATCAATGCAAATTAGAAAAAAAAAAAAATTTATATTCCGGAGGTATCTTCATTCAACCTCCTCCGGTTAAAGAACCACTTCAACCCAACATCTTAAAATAGTAAGTGACGGCCTTTTTAATGATTTATATTATATTCTCTAACAGGATTTATTAATCTCATGTTACATGAGATAATTATATAACGCAACAGAGACAAAGTAGTGGGGTCCACTACCTTTTCAAAAAAAAATATTATATTTAATGAACCTCACTATTTTAACTCTGTTGGATGAGATAATTATTTCTTCAATATATTTATTGTCATTTTAAGTTCATAAGCTGAAACACAGCTCGTAGTGCCACTAAAACATGACTCAAGCTTTGGCGTGCTTAAGTCAATGCTCTTGTGCAAGTATCATGCAGAGAGACTAACTATTTTAATGCAAAGAGTAATTCTACTTGTTTGAGGTAGGTGGGGTCTTGCAATTGAGGTACGTACGGCGGCGAATGCATGCTGGAGGTACACACGTAGTGGAATACGATGACTGATTCACTGCCTGGTATCCAATGCATGCGTGAACTACCCAAAAAGTGACAGATGAACACCAGTGCCCTTTTTCTAATATTTTTTAATTACTAAACAAAAAATTTATATGAATTTTATGAAATAATATAAGGAAAAAGTGTATATCCTTTTAAATGACACAATTTATATCCTTTCACTCTCACAAAGAGGTAGAACCCATATCTTTATTTTTTTTTGTCAACTCTCTCTTCCTTTATCTATCTCTTTCTCTCTCTTAAAATGATGCAATTTTACATCCTTTAAAATGATACACACTTTACCCATAATATAAACTTGGGAAATTGACCATTTTACCACGTTTGGACAAAAAATTTACCAGACTGCCACGTCAACAATAAATTTTGCCAAAATGCCACCAGGCATAATTCGTCACACTGTGTAGTGAATTATGCCGTGTGGCATCTTGGCAAAATTTATTGTTGGCGTGGCTGGTAAATTTTTTGTCCAAACGTGACACTTTGGTCACTCTCCCTATAAACTTATTTCTCATTAACGGAATCAGTATGAAATTTGAATCTTTAATAAAAAATAAATAAATTTTTTCAAAAACTATTTATATAACATTTATAAAAAATGGAATGGTGGGTGATTTACCGGTAGGCAGTGGCGGGATCCAAAAAAATTAATTCATGTCCTCATAACTCCGAAATTTATTTTGATATAACTCTAGGCAGGAACCTTTTCCATCAAAACTAGCCTACCTTGATTTGTGATCATAAGCAATCCAATGATTTTGTAGATAAATACTTACCAACCCTGACTAAGAATGTTGAGAAAGAAGGAAAAACATATAGGTTGAGTAGCAACTTTAGGCAGACTGAAATATAAAAAAATAAAAAAATGTACAAACTAAATGTTACTAGTGAAACAAATATGACAGTGAAACTATGTCCAATGATTGTTGAGTTGAGCGATTGAATTGTGCAAACCCAAAAATTACATCATAGCACATGGTAAAATCTACAGAATAAATTATCTCTTTCTTTGCCTGGCAAGTATGACGTTTGGTCATTTTCTCCTGACAATTTATTTGAGCATATGAAGCATAAAAATCAAGTCATCCTATCTCTTTAGTTAATACCTGAAAAATAGTATACATCAGAATTAGTGACATTTAATCTCAACACAAAAAAAGTATTTAACATCTGCATTGATAGAATTAACAGTGACTAACCTTCGTGACAAACCTCAAAATTATCTTTGTTTTGAACATATTCCCAAGAAAGTATTTCAAATTGTTGAAGAAGAACAACAATATCTTGAAAATTTCTTATTTTTTTGAAATTCTGAGGAAAAATTGCGTGCAACCAACTTAACAGAAAAAACGAGTATTTTGGAGGGGGATAAAAACCATACCCTTGAACATTTCTGAGGGTCTAGTTGAATTGGGTGTTAAGGATTCCTATGGTGGTGTCTTTGTTGTGCTGATGTTGTTATTTTCGTTCTTCAATCTTCACGGTTGATCAAAGGAGGTAAGAGTTTTTTTCATCACTTTCATTCTTAAGAGAAGACAGATCGAAGAACCCAATAACAATTACAAACTTTAATTTTTTTGAGATATTTTTTTCAAATGTTTGTGTTTGCAAGTGCGGCCATGTGCGCCTACATAGTTCGCCATTGCGAGTGGGTATTTGGCTAAACCTTGAAAATCTTAATGCCATAATGACTTTCAAATCCTCCTAGCCATTATCCTAATGCAATAATTTTTGCTAAGGAGAATGTCCATGTTGTGGCAATTCCACCCAAAAGGTAATGGGCTACTCCTAGAACACATCCCTTTATAATGCTAAAGGCTTGAGGCTGAGTAACAGGAATAACTTTTAATTTATTATGAGCCCAAATGATGAATTTAGGTGCCATAAAACAAAGTAGAATCCGATGACTTGCTGGTACATTGTTTCAGGTTATCTTTATTGTTAAAGAACCACCTTAATCTAAAACCTTAAGGTATTAGGTGAGGAGGGTCTTTTTAATGATTTATATTATTCTCTAACACACCTCCTCACACAAGAGCCATCTGGGCTTGAAGTGTGGATATTACACATGCCAAATTTTTGGTTTACCTTTTGTGTTTTTTATTTTAATCCAACTTTAAAGTGGGGGTGGTGAGGATCGAGCTTGTGTTGTGACCTTGTAGTCACTCAAGCTCTGATATCATGTTAAAGAATCACTTCAAACTAAAAACTTAAGGTGTTAGGTGAGCGATTTTTTAACTATTTATATTGTTGTTTAACATTTATATTGTGTCTTTCTTTCTTTCAATGGTATGGATGAGATTCTTTTGGAGTCTTTCACATATTTGTGTCGGTAAGTCACATGAGTCTATTAGAAATCACTACAATACAAAATTTGAAGATACAAAACTGCTTGTCATTTCCCTATATCATGACGACTTTCCATTAGGAAATTAATTTTATTTCTTGAAAATTTTACATCTCTTTAATATTGCAAAATGTGACCAATTTTACTATAGCTTTGACTATATTGTTATTCGAAATATTCTCGATGATGGGGAATACAAATTAAATATTAAAGTTACATTTCACCAAAAAAAAAATATATATTTAAAGTTACAAGTAATATTTTGATGGAAAAATGTTTGTCTTTTTAAATGACATAACTTATATCATTTCACTCTTACAAAGAGGTGAGACTCACACCTTTATTTTTTTATCCACTCTCTCCTCCATGATCTATTTCTTTCTCTCACTTAAAATAATACAACTTTATATCCTTTAAAATAATACACGCATTTACCTATTTTGATTAATAAGATGAGTTAACTATTACAATCTAGCGAAAGAGCTGATTTTATTTTATTTTAATCCATTCGTGCCTAATTTTAATAGATTGCAAGGATGGATATCTAAATTATTCATTTAAAATTATTTTATTTTATATTATTTTATTTAATAAAAAGGAATTATATCTCTCATTAGTGAATCAAGGTTTTGCAATAAAGATGTATCTAGATTTTCTTTTAACAAATACATTTCATTTTTCTAAAATGAATTCAAATTCCACGTTGATATTTTGTCTTACTCTTACCTAAATGCACAGGCTATTTGTCGAAATTCATTTATTTGTCTGAAAGGATCAGTACTATATAGGACAAGTACCATAACATAACTCCATCTTTTTGTGAGAGCAGAGCAATTTTTCCTCTCGCATCACTTGAGAGAGAGTTTTTCTATCATGCACTCACAAATCAAGGGTAATGTTCACTCTTTATTTATTTATTTTTTCTCCTCTATTTTCTCTTCTTTTCTCTAATTTGTGCGTTCTCTCTCACACGAAAGTAATATTTCCCTATTTTTATTTATAAATTAAAATTTAGACCCATTTAGACCAAAAACAAAAAAAAAAATCAAGAGAAAGAAATAATAAAAAAAATTAAAGATAAGTAATTTTAGAATAAATGAGATGCAGTTATTTGACCATTAGACTTTAGTTTTTTATGGATGTAATTGATGAAATTGTTAATTGAATTGGATGTTGTCCTTTGTTATATATGCAGGGAGATCTATATGATCATCAGAGTTTGGTGAAGGCCATAAAAGAGGTTGATGTGGTAATCTCTACAGTAGGACACTTTCAGCTAGCTGATCAAGATAAGATCATTTCTGCCATTAAAGAAGCATCAAATGTTAAGGTATACTCTTTCAATTTTTAAGTAAAGCACTTGCACCGTTTTCTTTCTGTTTTGTTTTTGTTGAGATATATACTCCGTTGTATGAGCAACTAATGTGGAGTTAGTTTATAAGGTCTTAGACACTTCCACTCTTTGAACTAGTTTTTGGGGTGATGTATCTCAAGGTTCCTTGACATGGTTTCAAAGTGTTCGAAATCTCACCGCCTCTTACTTTCTTTGTAGTGGAATTTCCATATGTAGGTGGGCTTCTATGTTGTCCACACTTCAAGCCCAGTGGGCTCTCGTATGAGAGAGCGTGCTAACTTTTGGGGTGGTGTATACCAAAGTTCCTTGAGAGCAATTAGCTTTTTCGTGCTCCGCAGCATTAGCTTTTTCTGATGTTGATACTGTTTCATAACCAAAATCAAACCTTTTTAAGTATAGAAAGATTGGTTTAATATTGGTGGCTTCTTTTGGATCCATAGGTAAATTACCCAACTTAAATTTGAGCTGAACCACAATTTCGTGCATTTAAACATCAAGTGTTTCGCAGAAGACAAGATGAAGCTTGTTCTTCTTCACCTTTATAATCGAAGACATCATAAAATTATCATATAATCTGAAATATACATTGCATGTTCTAATTTCTGTAAAAACTGCTGCGATTGCTTCAGTTCTAATTCTGGATGACAGAAAATTTATATATATTTTGAGGTTGCTCAAGCGACTATTTTGTTTCTCAGAGGTTCTTTCCTTCGGAGTTTGGAAATGATGTGGACAGGGTTCATGCAGTTGAACCAGCAAAGACTGCATTTGCCACTAAGGCCAAAATTCGCCGAACCATTGAAGCTGAAGGAATTCCCCATACTTATGTGTCAAGCAACTTCTTTGCTGGTTGGTTCCTACCCAATTTGTCACAACCTGGAGCTACAGCTGCCCCGAGAGATAAAGTTGTTATCTTAGGAGATGGAAACCCCAAAGGTTAAAAATGAAGATTCAGTTTTGTATCAAGATTAGAAATTTACATGTTACTCATTGTCCTATTATTAACTTTTGCTTTTTAACAGCTGTTTATAATAGGGAGGAGGATATTGCTACTTATACTATCAAAGCTATTGATGATCCAAGAACCTTGAACAAAATTCTCTACATCAGACCACCAGCTAATACCTTATCGTTTAATGAACTGGTATCTCTTTGGGAGAAGAAGATCGGTAAAACTGTTGAAAGAATCCATGTATCAGAGGAACAACTCCTGAAGCAAATTCAAGGTTAGTAAGTCATCATTATTTGGGATATGTGCTGGATTCAACAATGATAACTTAATTTTCTTTTCTTTTCATTTTTAGAGGCCTCACCACCCTTAAATGTGATCCTGTCGATTGGTCACTCTGTTTATATAAAGGGGGATCACACTAACTTTGAAATTGAGCCAGCATTTGGTGTCGAAGCTTCAGCACTCTATCCTGATGTGAAATACACCACTGTGGAGGAGTACGTTGATCAGTTTGTCCGTTGATATGTCCTCTTAGTAAAACTTAATTTTCTAACTAAATAAAACAATGTAGTAGCACTTCCTTGCTGAGATGTGCTACTACTTAGGAACCATGTATGAGTTAGAAACCTATGCTATGTATGCTTTGATAATTTTATTCCGTGCCTGTTTAAGTTATCAATTTCAATCTTTACTTTCCTTCTTACTTACATGAAAATTCAGAATGAAAATATAAATTTTAATGAAAAGGGAAACAATTTTATTTTCCTTTTTTGATTTTATTTGGACTTCATCAACCGCGAATCCAGATTAATTTAGAATAAAGATAATGTTGATATTTACTATGAAAATTGAAAAGGGCAATAATAGTACGTTTGGGGCCTTGTCATCTAAGATACCCGTATTCGGTAAAGAAATGAATGTGAGACCTATTATATGCAAGCAAATACTACGACTACGTAACCCATGTTAAAGCATGTCCATATCCTTCATGAACTCTCTCAAATAGTCACTAACTTTCTCAAAAACCGTTTTGATCAGGCCTTTAATTTTACCTTTCATGATATAGACGACTTCTAATGCAAGGGGTTAATGATTACATGCCGTTGAACAAAATGATTAATTGGTAAATGCATGATGTACAACACTACTGAAAATGGACAGTGTCTAAATTGCTTAAGCACATCGACTTTCAACTGCATCATAAGTAATGGGCCCAACGTTAGTCGTACTTTAAGAGACAAATTACAAGAAAAAGTGACCCTTATCAAATCTTTTATTAAATAGTAGAGGAAGAAATAAAAGAAAGTGATGGGTGAACTTTGCCTTAATATTGTGGTAGAGAGCACCAGTCAAGGTAAAGATTACAGCATCACAAACTCACAATACATGCAGAGCTTTACAAGAAAATAAAAAACTGAACTCAATACCAATGTGTATCAACAATGAAGTTCACTGCCAATAGCAGCACGTCTTCTGGTATAATAAAACGAGTGAACACTAAGACTTTCTATAACTGCATACTAGCATTCATAAATCTGAATACAAATTGCTTCAAAAAAAAGGGCAAAAATTAACTACCCTGAATGTTCACAAAACCTAACTTGTCCTTCTTGTCCTTCATTAAGTAGATCCGTGTTCTACTCATCTCGCAGGCAAGCTTTAGTCTGCACGTGAGCCACTGCTACTTGCAGAAGATTTCTTACCGCCATACTTCTGTAAAATATTAAAAGAAATCGTGCATTATATGTCAGGTAGAGGATATAAAATAAAGCAAATCTCACTTCAGCTGGACTTAAGGTACAAAAAATTAACAGGTGCACAAGGCAAATGATGCAAAAGAGATTTAAGCATAAGAAACTCAACCTGCTTTCCAAGGTTGAATGGGATATATTTGTATTTCATCATGTGTGCAATTTGGCGCCTCATTGTAAGGGCAAAGAGAACAATCCAGTAACAAAGTAATATAGGCCAAAAGACAGGAACATCAAATACGGAAAAGAAGGTCATCACAAATGCAATGCAGAAAGCCTTAGTGAAAGAATACCTGCAGCCATAATAAAATTACAAAATTCATAGACCAAACATAAAGGAATGCACATGAAAAGCACCCACCTCTTTCAGGAGAATTGAATTATATAAATCAACTCACACCACCAGAGTCATTACTTAAAGTTATTCTCGTTTATGATGCCATCCCCGTCATACAACAACATCTAATAATCTCCACTCAGAAATACATTTCTTCCTTAAAATATCATTTATCAACAAGCATCAGGGTATCAATTTTAGCATGAAATCTTAACAAGTAAATGCCCAACAAGGCCAACAGTTCTTCGACTCGAGACTTTAAAATCGTTTTTTTAAAAGGAAAAAAAAAAGGAATACACATTAAAAGAGAAATCCTAAATTACCAGAACTTAAACTCAGGAAGTCTGCGAATGAAGGGTTTGAACTCATCAGAGCCTTTGGTTGGAAGCAAAGATCCATTGGAAGGTTCCATATCAGGATCAACCAAAGGGGAGAGAAAGCCAATCAAGAGATTGAGGAGGTAGATTCCGAGCCCATAAGACACAATGTAAAACCCATGAACATAGAAAACCCTCAAAGCATAGATGAATGCCAAAACCAGAGTTCCAATCCATCTATAAGTAGTATGAGGAGTAGATTTATCCAGATAATGTTGAAAGAGCTTCGAATATTGCTGCCAATATTGGTTGACCGGTGAAGCAGCGGAGGCACTGCCGCCTTCAGTTCCCTCCATTCAAATCACAACCTGAGAAGAGAAATAACACCAAAGTTTTCAAAACATTCACCAAATTAAATATATAGCCAACCATATAAACCTGAAAAAAGGCAAGATTTGAAGAAAGCCCCTTTGTTCGAATGACTTACATTAACAATATAATATTTAGGGTTCTAATGAATCTAACCTAGAATTTTTAAAATCAGAATAAAAGTATAAAAACGAAAACAATTAGATGATAAAGTAAAGGGAAAATGAGATCTGGAAATAGATGGTGGGAGTTAATTGGGGATTAGAGAATGAAAGGATAAGGTTGAAAAGATGGGATGAAAAAAGCGTAAGATAGAGAAAGTGGAGAAGGAGAATGGAAGAAGAATAGGAGCTGACCTGAGAAGAAGAGTATTGTTCAATGGATGGCGGAACCGAAAAGCGAGCGAGCGAGCGAGCGGATCTACAAGGCTAAGGCTGATGCCAAAATTTCCTTTCTATTACTATTGTTATTCTCTCTCTTTTTCTATTTTGTTTCCTTTCTCCGTCAAGTTCAACCCTCGTGTTCGGTATTGTACTGCTTAAAACCCATGAATTGAGGTGAGGCTCAGGTGGACCTCATCACGTTATTATTTTTAAATTCTTATTAAACAAGACTCATCGTTGAATACAATCATACATAAACAGACTAGTTTGCAATTTATTCATTTTATTAAGGATTTAATGATATAGGTAATTTATTTATGTTCACTCTTTATAATGATATCGTTTTGGATTGAAAGATTAAAAAATTATAACGAGAAAGATTATTATAATTCTGAAATAAATTATAATTACAAAAATACCTTAATTTTCGTTCTAAAATGATATCATTTTGCACTTAACGTAGAAAACTTATCTGAATTGATTAATTAAACAATAAACGCTTTTATTAATTGGAATAGGATATTATCTTTACTTTTTTTATATCTACTTTATCTATTCATTTTTAACATGGTTAGATCAAAATCTCAATAAAAAGAGAGAATGAGAGTAAGTTATTTGAGATTCTGATGTAACATTTTTGGAAATGAGTAGGTAAGACAGACATGATAAAAGGTAGGTAAAATATCAAAAAATTTATTAATTTTACTAGGACTCATCAGTTATATTTTAAACTATATTGGATTATAATTAGATGGAATATCATATTAGGGTTCACTTTTTTAGCGGTAAGCCCAATACAGTGTCGTTTTGAAGCGAAAATCATGGTGTTTTTATAATTTTAATTTATTTCAGGGTTATAATAATCTTTATATTTATAATTTTTTTAGATTTCAATACCAAAATGACGTCATTTTGGGAATAAATGCAGATAACTTATATATATTAACTACAAAACCATTTTTTCCCATTATATTATGTCTGCCTTTTTATGCTTATTCTATCCATTCATTTCTAATATTGTTAAGTTAGAACCTTAAGACGAGAGAAAAAGAGTAAAAATTACTTGAGATTCTGATCTAATGATAGATAGAGTAAGCTTAAAAGAAGGAAGACATAAAATTCTATCCCTAATTACATAACCTCTTTTAAAAATCTCATACCAAATTAATCGAGTAATTAATAAAGAAAAACCAAGCAAAAATTGTCATAATTTCATCATTATAGTGAAATGTAATATTCTATACCTATCTTTTTTTATATTTACTTTATCTACTGCTTTACAATATTATTATATCATAATCCTAAGAGAAGAGAAAAATTATGAAGGTCACTTGAAATTGTGTTTTATCATTGTTGGAAAAAAGTAGGTACAATAAGTACGAAAAAAAAATAGGCATGATATTCTATTCTATTAATATTATATTATATAATTTATATTAACAAAATATTACATTATGCCGACTGTTTTAGCAATAAGATATTATGCTTATTTTTTTAGGGAAAGGATATTGTGACAACTAAGTTGTGTTACTATCAAGTGACTACCAATCAATTTCACCGTTAGATCGATTATGTGGATCCAACGGTTATATTTATTTTCATCTTTGTATGGTTATGATTCCCCATATTTAAAGTGAAAACATTAAATATGGGAAATCATAACCATACAAAGACGAAAATAAATATTAAATATTAAATTTGGGAAATTATGACCCTACAAAGATGGAAATAAATATAACCGTTGGATCAACATAATCGATCTAACGGTAAAATTGATTGATAATCAATTGGTAGTAACACAATTTGATTGTCATAATATTTTTTATTTTTTTTTATATCTAACTTATTTACTCCTCTTAAATATCATTAGATAAGAATATCAATTGACCTTCATCATTTCTCTCTTCTCTTGAAATTATGATCAAATGGTATTAAAGAAGAGTAACTAGACTAGGTATAAAAAAAATAGATATAATATATTCTCTCTTTTTTATGCCTACTTTATCTATTTTTCTCCAAATACCTTAGATTACAATCTCAATTGATTTTCACTTATTCTATATATTTCTATTGTTAGTTGAGATTTTTTTGAGGTAAAGTAAGTATAAAAAAAATATTAATATCTTATCTCTGTATTTTTTTTTAAATATTATTCATTTTTTAATTAAATCATAATATTACAATTATGTTAAAAGGTTTGTGACATATTTATATTGGCAGTAAGATAAAATCTCTAAATAATAAACAATCTTAAATTAAAAGCGCCCTATATATTACTCATGCAATTTAAATCACATATACTCCTGAATAAATTATTATTTCCAATTCACCAAAAAAAGAAATTAGTATTTCCAGTTTTCTATTAATAAAAAGGTCTTTAATTTGGAATTCATGGAGATCTTATAGAACAAGGAATGAAAATTTTGTCCATTAATCTTTCTTGACGTCAATGCATTGGCGCATACCATGATCAATGATTACGAACAATATTTCCATTTTTTACTTGACAACCACTCTGCTCCAAAGCAAATTCAAAAAAGCCACCTCCGCCAATGCCAGAATCCAAACATGGTGGGGCAAACTGCAGAATTATATCTCTCAGTGTGAGCAAACCTGTAACTTGTTCATTATCATTGATCAGAAAGCTGAAACTGCTATTAGTCTCTATCATATGCTCCATTACTTGCTTGAGCGTATCGTTTTCCTTGTTGCTAACTGGTGAGTCCATTCTGGGTGTGAAGCTGTTTTTCAGACGGAGACTTCCTGCTGTCAGAAGAGCCCCATGGTCATCTTCAATGGTTGGTTTAATGTGCATTTTGTCACTCTCTGTGTGAATGAATTCTTCCACAGTTAAAATCCTGTTATAGCATAAAAACAGGCAACTTTGTCATATTGGTGGTTAAATTGATTATATTAATGGGATGGATATTGTCTCAAACCAATTGGTGTTACTATTAATGTTAGAACCAATCAATTTCACCGTTAGATCGATTATGTTGATCCAACGGTTATATTTATTTCTATTTTTGTATGATTATGATTCCCCTTATTTAATACTTTATATTTATTTTCATCTAGTATTATTATGATTGAAGCATTAAATATGGGAAATCATAACCATTCAAAGATGGAAATAAATATAATCGTTAAAAAATTAGAATGATAAAGACCACCCCAAAAGCTAGCTCAAATAAATTAAAATTACAAAAACAACATTAGTTTCCATACAACCAAATGGTCGTATTCGGTCAACACACCCCCTTACACGAGAGCCCATTGAGTTATCTATGCAAGCACAACTTTAAGAAAAAATAAACCCATTGAAAGCTTAACCTAGTGGGTGAGGGCTTTTTAATAGTTTTATATATCTCAACACACATGACATAACTTTACATCCTTTAAAATGATACACATCTTGTCGAACAAAGAAATTCCACTTAATTTGATGTTGTTGCATTCAATAGCCATATATTCAAGAACCAATTCAACCCAAAAGTTTAAGCTAGTGGGTGAGGGCTTTTTAATGATTTTGTATTTCTCAACATCAACATAATTGATCTAACGGTAAAATTGTTTGGTAGTAAGTTTGTAATAACACTCATTGTTTATTACAATATCCTAGCTCTATATTAATTTAATGTTGTTGCATACAATAGCCATATATTCATTAGCTTATTAATTTTCTAAGATTGAAGGCAATGAGGAAGAGGACAAGTTTTGAACATACGTTCTATTTGTAAGGAGGTTATCATTCTTTGCAAGATGATAAACATCACTGTTCCTCACATTACCCAGGAGCTTCTTACTTTGTTTATCTACAACGGCAACAGCACAAGTTTGTTTCTGCCAGAGCAACTTTAAAGCATCTGCAACAGTTTGGTCCCCAGATACACAATTAGGATGTTTTTGGTCTTCAAATCTGTGAAAGGATAAGAATAGGGTCAAAGAGCAACATAGAAGAAAAGCCTAGATTCACTTGAACAAGTAGCAAATTGGATGTAACTTGTAAGCACTTTGAGAAATGTGAGGGTTGAATACCTGAAATCTGACAAATGCTCGTCTGCAATACTATCAAACCACTCTAGTCCGCTTGATTGAAGGAGGAGTTGGACTACGGCATTCTAGCATAAAGGCAAACATATCACTCATCCTGAATATATGAAATCTACCCAAAGTCATTTCTTTATGATTTGCATCAATCATAAATTCTAAACCTGTGTAACAAAACCGATGAGTCCAGGATCAGGTTGCTGCATGACCGGCAAAACGTGCAACCGATGCTTAGAAAGAAGTAGCAGTGCATGCAAAATCGTGTCATCCAAGTGTACAGGGAAAAATGGTTCCCAGAGGAATGACTTAGCCAACTCGCCAACCTAGTAAGATTAGAGTAGAGTAACAACTGAAAATTAAAGTTTTGTTCAGTTGGACAATTTTTCTAGCATACATATAATGAGATTCATTACAATAAAGTGTAAAAAACGAATTCAATCCAAAAGCTTAATAAAGTTACATTTATATATTTCTAATACACTCCCTTGTACGAGAGTTTAATGGGATTGAAGGTAGACAATGCACAGGTCCACCTACCCGTGCTAAGAAATTCCACAATAGAAAGTGGGGGCGGTGAGAATTAATGACACGAGACTCAGATACTATATAAAGAATCAATTCAACCCATAATCTTAAGCTAATGGATGAAACTACAATAATGGTTTTATATATCTCTAAAATAAAGTGTTGTTTGGCATGACTTGCTCTAGGGAGGATTAAGTAAATGTTTCAAGCTTCCAGTTGCACAATCACCAAGGGAAGAAACAAAGAAATGCAAATAAAGGTAACAGAAAGAAAACACGGGAAACCTTGGTTTGCCCAATCTGAGGAATCTGCTCCAAAATGGAGAAAAAGCCATTGTTCTCTATATCCTTATGACACTGTTCCATGGAATTATTCCCGATCTTTTCATATTCCTATAAAATATAACAAGCTTAATGAGAAAGGTGGGAAGGTGTGACTCAGTGGGTTGGAGTTTTCTAAGAATGGAAATAAGTAATACCTCAAGACACCAAAGAACCATACTTGCAAAATCAATGAAGCCAATATACCGATCTGACAATCTTATTCTTATGGTGGCTGTGTCGGGGTCTAAGACATCCACAATGGCTGCAGCAAAGATGTCCTTTTCGTACAACATATGAATTGCATCCCTTAGACTATCTCCAGCTTTCAATTCCAAAACTTAAAAAGAAAGAAGGGACAATAGAAGAATCATGAGTATCTTCGTGAGGGTTTTGATATCTTAAACAAAACAAAGTTGATCCACCAACAACTAACTATAAAAGTACCGGGTGAATCTTTTATGCCGGATATTGAACTAATGGGTATGTGATCAAGAAATTGTTGGAGGGCAGAGCCAGAATCATTCTGCACGTGCTGATGATTATTGTTGATGCTACCAGAGAGGTTCTTTTCCTTGTCTCTGTCCGATACGTTCAACACGTCCGCTATTTGCCTAGATTGCTGCATTGTCTTCGTTTCTTGTTCTCAATTCACTTGACGCATTTTAATTTAGCTTAACTCTTTTACTTTTTCACCTCTCTCACTCAACCGGTAAACCTCACCGCCAACTTAGGCCTTTGACTCGTCTACAAAGTCTGAATTTCTACGTGTTAATCTCTTGGTAAGTCAGTTACCCTGATTTTGCCACGAGGCATTGGCATTGCCACTTACCATGCATCCAAAGAGAAGGCTTTAAAATAAAAAACAAAAAAAATTGAGTTTTGAAGCATCATTTTTACTATTACTATTTTCATCACATAAAATTTTAGATTATGTGCTTCAAATCACGCGCGTTTACCCAGTAAAACAGGAAGAAAATGCTAATGAATCCATGTCTCGTGAGCCTATAAAGAGTAGAAGTAGGTAATGCATTTTGCATTTAGAATCCGCTGAGCCAAACAATAATACGGCTTTATAACTTGGAGCAACAAGTGGTTAGATAGATTCCTTATCACAGCAAAAGTAATATTTTAGTAATACAAATAATTTAAATGGTGTCCTTTACAAGGGGATAAAGAAACTTCGTAGCTCACGGTAAGCCCTTCGATTTATTAACTTTTTGAGGTTTTCATGTTTTATTCATTCTATTTTTACATGTAGTGGGGGAGCTTCTATTTTACACATAGCAAACCGGATGCTGCTTTCTCTCTATTGGACATAAGCATTGCAACAGCGTCCCCAAAGATGAGTGTGTGTTCCTCAGAATGCTTCTTTTCAGCACCTTTGAGCAACCAGCCCGAGAGATAAGCACTCACCATTTATATGACAGTTCCATCTTCTATTGTTGCCTTCTCCATTATGATGATGATACCTGAACGAATGTAAAATCCATCTTCTTGTCTATCTGCTTCTTGAACGCCCTACAGAGAAAGTATTTGAGTTGGTAAGACATAAGTAGGATACTTATGGTAGGTGTTACACAACGGCAATGGTACAGAAAAGGAAAAACATGGTCAGATACAGTAGTAGCCATGCTTACATCTTTGTTCGTGATGATGACATCTTTCCCGATCTTCGCATTCTTGTCAATAATACAGTTCCTTCAACAAAGATACCAAATAATTTAACAATTTCATGACTATTAGTTGACAATAGTTAATAGAATTGGTACATCATACATGACAATGCTAATTCTTTATAATGTGATAATGATTCGATATTTATATTTACTTTTAACCTTTTAGACTCACAAAATGAATATTAGATAATCTGTGTCCATTAACTAAAGGGCCGACCCAGTTCAAATACCCACTTCGTGAGTGTCTGGGGAAGGGAATACTCTAGGCAGTCTTTCCCCTGCTTTTAGCAGAGAGACTAATTCGAACCCGCGACCTGACACACCACGGCAAGCAAGCTTACCGATGAGCCAAGCCGGCCCTTCAATCTGTGTCCATTAACTGTGACTAAAAATTACCTAATTTTGGTATTCCTACCAATACCAATTGGGACCTTCCCCTCTGCCAGCAGTGAAGCAATTTCGGATTCAGTTTGGTAATAGTCTGCTCCCATCATTACAGTGTCCTGTAAAAAAAGTGACTTTAGTTAGGAGGATTCTTAAATGGAGCTTTCTAGCATCCTGGGTCTAGAATTTATGGTAGTTTACCTGAAGCTCAACACCATAATCTAAACGTGAACGTTCACCCACAATGGAGTGTTGGACCATACATTCTCGCAGGAAACATCCATGGGAGATTATGGCATCCACAATCTACCAAAGCAAGCCAAACAGAATAAGCAAGACATCTCATGACATCAATAAAACATACTATAAGATAGATAAACCATACCCTGCATTTGTCAATCTTTGTTGGTGGTAGGAATCCCGGAGATGTGAAAATAGGTGTCTTAGGATCATAAAATTTAAACTTTGGACTCTGCAAGAGAGTCGCATAAAGCAGATATTAGTTTCAATCAACTGAACAAAGACGCTGACAATTTGCAACATTCTAGCAGCTAAATGAGCTGAGTTTCACTGTAATTAGGTCAATGGTTCATGAACAGGTTGCTCAAGGCACGACCCTCCACACCAACCCGAAACATCCTCCTATAATAAAGGTACCATTCCTGATTATACTAGACTGATCCATGTCCGAATTCTGGTTAGTGTGATACAATTAGCCATTTCATGATGGCCTGCGTTCTCAGCTAGCCTAAATTACTGAACACTGGATGCAAAACAATGCCAACTAGTGTATCTATGATTTTATGGTATTGTAGCTTGTGACTAAAAGTGAAAAACCATTAAGGGCCGACCCAGTTCAATACCCACTCGTGAGTGTTTGGGGAAGGACATACGAGTCAAGCCTTACCCCCGCTTTTGCGGAGAGGCCGAGTCGAAGCCGGGACCTTGGACATCACGGTAAACATGCTTACCACTAAGCCAAGCCGGCCTTCAAAAGTGAAAAACCATTAAATTAGAAAAATGCCAGCCGTAAATATCTTGAACCTACCTCTTCAGTAAGAGCCAGGTTAGCATCGTAAAAGGATTTTATTGTTCCAATGTCTTCCCAATAGTCTCCAAAAAAATACGCCTGTAAAAAACAACAGGTATTTAACTTTGCATTGCTACAGCTGTCATAGGTGTAATTAGTTTCTCATAAATGGCAGATAATACTCCTTCTAAAATTGATAAAAACATTTGAAAGAAGATATTTCTCTTACTTGAACATCGTGTTCCCTCACAGATGAAGGAATGATTTCAGATCCGAAGTCATTGGCCGTAGGATACCTCCATTTCAGAAGCTTGAGTAAAACATCTCTCTTGAATACATAAACCCCCATAGATGCAATATACGGTGACCTCAATGCATCTTGTGGTGACAAACCGAAAAGAGAGGTATCTACTTGCTACAGAGAACAACACAGGTACACATGACTATATTGAGGCCAGATATGTAGAAGAATAGCATAACTAAGGCAAGAAGAAAAAGATGAAACATTGGGGCTTAATTGGTACGGAAGTTTGCAAATCAAGCCTACATAATCTGTACATTTTAAAGATGAAATTCACAGAGAATGCTATCGTGCTACAACGTTCCCTCTTAGAATGACGAGGAAAAACTATTGAAACTGAGGATGGTAAATTTATTTTTGCTTTCCGATTGTGAACAACCTCAACATAATTACCAGATAACAAGAAAATAGAAAGAAGGTGCAAACATTAGGTTAGCTTATGAATTACCATTGCTTTCAAATCAGCACCCTTTGGTTTTTCTGCAAATTGGATGATGCGGCCTCTGTCATCTACCTTGACCAATCCATAATCTGATGCACGGCTGAAAATCAGGCAATTAAATTTGTAAATTTATTGTTTTGAGGAAGTTAGTGGTGTTTCTATTCACTCACTCTAGAATCAAATTAAGTATAATACTCATATTGTCTTAGCAGCATAATGATATCAAGCAACAAAAAAGAAATGCATCTAACAGAAGATTGAACGCACCTGTCACCCACAGCAGCACATGAAATTGTAATATCAGCATTTCTATCAACGTGACTCTGTTATTTGTTATTGATAAATCAGAAAATTTGTGAAAATGAAATGAAGAAATTATCCACTCTATAAAACAATTACACTATATACCTGCACAAGGTCCATGTAATCCATTCGGTATAGATGATCCCCTGCCAATATCACTACATTCTCAACGTTTCTGTTCTTGGCATCCTACAACAATGAACCTAGTACTTATTGACTAGCTCAAAATGAGAAAATCAATAAAACCAAAGAGAGAGAGAGAAGGCATGTAGCATGTAAAAAAAAAATTACTTGCCCACCTCAAATACCCATGTGAATTGCCTCACAGCATCTGCAGTTCCTTGGAACCAATTCTTTCCAGCCTCTCCGGGTGTTTGAGTAGCTGCCAGAACCTATTTGGCATTTAGGTTGATTTAATTAGTCATCATGAATAGAAAGAACCTTGGGATACACCACCCAAAAGCTAGCTCAAAGGGTGGGAGTGCCCAAGGCCATATAAACTCCACATTAGTTGCTCATACAACCAATGTAGGACTATATATCTCAACACGCCCCCTCACACGAGAGATTTCGAACGCTCTCATACCATATAAAGAACCTTGAGGTCACCGCCCCAAAAGCTAGCTCAAAAGGTGAGAATGCCCAAGGCCATAAAAACTCCACATTAGTTACCCATACGACCCGGGACTATATATCTCAACAGAAACAAACTTCAAATTGGTCAACAAGGATCTCTCTAGTGGAATCCTGTTAAATTGAATTCTTATTATAAATTATTTATTATTTTTAATGAAAGGAATATCCTGGAATTCATAAGAGATTTCCTTGTCTGTATATCATTCCATTAGATCTTTTACGGCAGCCACACATGACAGATTTTATTTTAGAACATATACTAACGAATATTTTATCAATTTATGCGAGGTGAATAACTTGAGTTTTTCTTTTGTCAATTGCTTTTGGTTTTATCTCTCATTAATATGAATATCTAACTCATAAAACAAGATATTGACGTGATGATGATGATACATACCTCCACAAATCCATCCCCAAAGCTGATACCATTTCCAAAATATGTGCGGGCGATGTGACGGTTGAGGGATGCAGAGTTGAACTGGGTTAGCACAAATATTTTGTTAATGCCACTGTTGATGCAGTTGCTCATTGGGATATCTATAAGCCTGTAGCATCCACCAACAGGGACCTGAAGATGAATTGCACACCACATCATCAATCATTACCAAAATGTAATGATCCAGACAACAACAACAACAATGATTCAGTTACCGCAGGTGTCGCAGCTCGTTTTGTGAGAGGAAAGAGTTGTGTTCCAGGTCCACCTCCCAATATAATGGAAATAACATTTTTTGGATCAGCCCTTCTTCTCATGAATGAAGGCACTTGCAAGGTCTGAAATTCAAAACACACTCATAAACCAAACAAAAATGCAGCCACAAAAACAAAGTAAAAGTACCTAATTTTTTTACAATCATATATTTGATCATAACTCAAAAACATAAACTTTTTTTTTTCTCTTTCCAAAATTGGAAGGGTAGGGAAGAAGCAGAAGATGAGTCCCATAATCAAATTCAGCTTACCAGAGATTCTTTGGCATTATTTGAAGTAAGAATAGCAGATACAGCACCATGTTTGACCCTCTTCTGGGTTCTAAAACGTTTAGCCAACTGATTCGTGAACCAGGAACTGTTGTTCAGGCTACCCTTGATTCTTTCACCAAGAAAGCCATTGTCTTGACGAAAAAGATCACATTTTTTTGAGTTTGCTAAATCAGTGTTGGCTCTCAAAGTCACACAAGCAGAAGCCATTGCAGTGACCTTACCTCACTGCTAAGAACAACCCAGATATGTTGATGGGTCAAATGTTCAGAGTCCTTGCAAGGGACTAAACTCAGTTCCAACTGTAAGCAAAACCAAGTGAAGAATGCGTTACATAAAGATGATGCCACAAAGCAAGAGAAAAACGTAGTTAACAGAAAGAAAACCTTAGTTAAATCTAAGCAACGCTTATGTGAAGTAGGAAGATGAAAAGCAAGTTTAAGACTTAAGAGTATGAAAGGTCAACTAATAAATTTGTGAGTGTGAACAAAAAAAAATGGGAATCCAGAGAAGCGATCAGAGTGACATTTGAGGTTATTGAAAGAAGATTATTAATGTGATCGAGTAGTGGTGAAGGTAGGGGTAATGCCTTTATTGGCTGGTGAGCCAGACTCTTCACGAGAAAGGTTGGAAAAATCTTATGGTTTTGGTAAATATCAATTTCCAAAAACTATAGACAAGCATATATAATAATGTTGGTATGATACCATTGTAGTCCATGACCCTCAATTTCCCATAGTCCATGTTTCTAGGTGTCTGTTTCACATGGGAAAGCCATTACCGAACAGAGACGTGTCATTTTCAGGCACTGGTCATGCATTAAATCAAAAGAAAATAATATTAATATATAGAATCCTTAAAACAAGTTTTTTTTTTTTTTTTTAAATGATGTGAATTTCTACGGTTGTTATTTGCTTGAAAGTATTATATTATACTAAGGAGAAATTACCCATTCCTATGGATGCATTTTCAGGCTGTTCTAATCTGACATTTGAGAGCGGGGCTTGGATGCATGCAAGCCACTTGACATGTTGCAAAATTTTGTAATAATGTTTTTTAGCCTGAACAATTCAATTAATACTTACAAAGGAACCTGATATTCGTTAAGGTGTGTTTTTTTTTTTGAATTTATAAAATTAGAAATAAAAAGAAAATGAAGGAGAGAGATTGTAAAACTACATCAAAACGACGTAGTTTCTTTAAAAATGACACAAAATTGTACAAATATTTTTCCCATCAATTAATACTTACAAAGGAACCTGATATTCATAAGGGTTTTTTTTAAAGAGTGTGTCATTTCAAAGATGTAAAGTTGTATCATTCAAATAACCTCGGCAGAGTACATATGGTCAGTGGGCCCACCATTTATGTTTGTGGTTCATGATCTCTTGCGGTCCACCCATACCTTTTCCTGTCCCACGTAACATTCATGTGCTAATTAAGTACTTCATTAATACTAACAATAATAAAACAAATAAATTAGGAACATTTGGCAAAAGAATAGATCACTAAGGGATGTTTGGCAGAGTAGAATTTTTTTTTTGTTATCCGGAAATCTCGATTAATATCTAAAAATTTAAAATTTAGAAAAATTTAAATAAACTAAAAAAGAAAAAATGCACTTAGTATATTTGTATATGAAAATGATATTGACAAATTACTTATTTTAAATAAGATTATTAGTTTATTAATTATTATGATTGTTTTTATGAAATGGATATAAACTTTTTTGGGATCAATGGAACAATGAATGATATACGAGAATGATATTTGGGGATCAAGATTAAGGGCCGTTGATGAGAACGTGGAGGCCCACATTGATCATTAGAAGATAAGGATTACAGTGAGAGGGATAGATGCATAGCGTGTTTGTGCATTTTTGGGGTGAACTCTTTGTAAGAAACAAACAAGCGCATGATGTTATCATTCTTCTGCTCATACAGTATATGAATATGTGTGCCCTCACCCCATTGCTTCGTTTTAGTTGGTGACTCTACCTCCACCGTTCACTTGTCTTGAGAATCTTCATCATTCTTCCACTTGATTGATTGTTTTGTTTGATTTCTGTATATATTATTATGTGGAAATATTATAATTTAATATGACCAGAAAAAATTTCCTACATTCACAATATTTTGTGAGGTTACAGCAAAAAAAAAATCTGGTACGCAAAAGAATCCGTATAATTTAACAACTGCAACATAACTTTTATAAAAATATTATATGGTTTTCATGAGAGAGAAAACAAACCTTCCTACACTTACCATAAAAAGGTGTGCCAAATTTGTTTTATTTTTTATTTTTTTATTTCTTGTATTATTATTATTATTATTATTATTTTTTCCTTATTATTATTATTATTATTATTATTAGGACCCAAAAACTACGTTTGAGTTTGATCACCACTCGGGAAGTCTTGGAAACCGAGAATATCAACATTATTGATCCCTTGTACTTATGTAGTCTTATATTTAACAGTTAAGAAATTTTTTAAAACGGCGTTAAAATGATCTTTCGAGAACAAAAATAATGGTAATAACTATCATTAAATGATGAATTTGATGCCATTATAAATAGAGAATTTAATGTCACTCATAAATAGAGGATAAATATGATATGGTGTATATCTTTAGGTAGGGGACTATGATGTTTACGTCCTGCTGCGATTGGTTAAAAGAATGTGACACGAGGAAAAAAAATAAAGAAATCTGATATGAGATTGTGTGTGAAGAGAAGACGATGTACAAAGTGACAAAATTCATGTGGCATGCTAGCAATTGATTAACACAAATACAACTTCAGTGCTCGATGTCACCCAGATTCACCTTTTATTTTATTTTAATTTAATAAAAAAAATTCGCATTTAATGTTGTTTTTTAAATAATGATAGATCTACTGCTGCATGTGACGCCCCTTTTGGGCGTCACATGTGACGCCTCAAAGGGGCGTCTTCCCCTTCATGGGAGACGCCCCATTGAGGCGTCACATGTGACGCCCAAAAGGGGCGTCACATGCAGCAACCTATTAATACCCCCACACCCTCCATTCAATGCACACCTCTTTTCTCACTCTTCTTTATCTCTTCTTAACTCTAATTCTTTTATCTTTAATTTGTATTTGAATTTTAGTTGTTATTATATTTAAATATGAGCTCAAATTCTGATTCTGTTCGTGTTGTGTTATATTACAATGGTAGGATGGTTGAAGGTCGACGAGGTGTCATATTTGAAGGTGAAAAAAGGCCAACACGTATCCAACGCAACACAAGCATTGGCGAACTGCATGAGAGAATTCGGCAGAAGTTAAGTCTTCAAGACAACCAGTGTATCACTCAGATCACGACAAGGGTATGGCAAGGTGATAGATACATTAGTTGGAAAGTTGTTGACGATGAAGACTTGGAGATGACAATGGAAGATTTTTTCAAGCAATCAAGGATAGATTTTCTGGAGTTGTATGTGGACATGGCTGCAACCGAGAATTTTTCCTTACCAGTGAGGTCAGTTGATTTAAATTCTCCCCGTCTTCCAGCTTCGCTTCCCGCTTATGCGTCTTCAGTTGGTAACTTTTCTGAGGGAGATGAAAATGATCCGACTTGGGTAATGGATGACGAAGACGATGACGACGACGATGAAAATATGGCAATGGAAGAACGTCTTTTGGCGGATGATGCAAGTGCTTCAGAAGGAGATGAACCTCGTGAAATGCCTGCGTCTCATATCCCAATATTCCATGAACCAGTCGCCGCGCAAATGCCGCAGTTGACTGACGTTGCGTCTGCCCCGTTAGGTATTCCCCATGAAGGTAATTGAAATTAATTATAAATAGCTGAATAGAATATTGGTTGAATACTTGAATTTAGAATTTTGTTTTTAAAACATATAATCCGCAGGTGCAGGTGACGAAGCTGTTATTCCTTTTTGGGAAGGAATTCCGCATTATTCGTACATTGATTGGAGTTATCGGAGCGAACAAGAATCATGCACTGATGGTACGGTTTCAGGATCAGGTTCAATTCAAGGTCCGTGGCAACTGGGTGATGCGTTATTTGTCAATCAAGAATTTCAAACAAAAAAAGATATAAACACAAAATATGGTAGCCCGATAATAGCCAAACCACCTAAACACAAAAATGAATTTTAAATTTAATGAGTTTGAAATAATTATACATGCATGATAAAATAATAACACAATAAGTATAAACCACCTTACCTCATCTCTACAGAGTGAATCCAAGGTAGCCCGATAATGAGTCACCTCATGAGGTTTAAATCTTGCCATTGCATTAAACCTGTCATCAGAAACATACATCAGCAATCATAATGAAAAAGTATATATATAGTTTAACTATGCATACCGGCAACCATAATGCGTGCCCGGCTCTGGATGAGGAGGAAGCGGCGGAGCAATAGGTGGGAATCGTATCCATGCCCAGATTTGAAGGAGAACATGACAACCGCCCATGTCAGTACGCGTGGCATCTGTCAATTCACACAAATTCCTGAACAGGTGTGACAGAACCGCAGATCCCCAGCTATATCGGCCGATATCATCAAATCCTCCCCCAAGCAGCGGGACTAGCCGACAACCAAAATTGCTGCCTCCAGACTTATCCGCCAACAGCCACGTACCCAGCATCCTTGCGATATGCGCCTTTGTAAAGTAAATCTCCTGATCATGATTACCTTCATGATCGGTCCACCGGGTATATGACCGATCTAAGTATGATATTCGCAAGTCACCAGAGTTATGAAACTCATTTGGCTGTGGCACAACACCAAATACCGCCCCACAAACAGCGGGCCAATTCTCAGAAGTGGATCCCATGACGACTTCTCCATCAGTAGGCAACCCCAAGATGCCCGCCACATCTTGCAAGGTGATCGTCATCTCACCTTGAGTCATATGAAAAGTGTGTGTCTCTGGTCTCCACCTCTCGACCAGAGCACTAATCAAAGGTGCATCAATCTGTGTAAAAATTATGCAATTACAGCATTATGCAATTAGATCGTGTTAACGAATGATATTGAATAATAACATAAATATAAAGCAATGTATTATGCATACCTGAATGTGGCGCATCCGGGCGACATGTATGAATCCCGCCTGCGTCAAGTAACCCGCGACGACCTCTGGGATAGCGCCTGTAGGTGGCCCCCCAGACGGCTTCCCACGCCTCGTCTTTATTCTTCTCACATGCTCGGTATTCCACACTCGCTGTGAAATATGACCCTTTTGCGTCCTCTTACGTAGGACCTCCCATCTGTATGGCCCAGGTATTATATACATGCTTGGATCGGTGGGCTCTACATCCGAAGCAGAACCAGATGATGATGATGATGAGGCCATTACCCTAAACTATATAATATAAAAAAACATTTAAATTAATCACATGTAATGGCACATTTTATTTACAATTTTTTTAAGCGATGAAATACTTTGTTATCAGATATTTTAAGCATATCTGTCATTTTTATTACCGCTATCGAAAACAGTTAAATAATGTTAATACTGGTACAATCGTTTATTTGTAATTAAATAATTATAAAACATTGCACAAGATTAATATAATTCTTACAAAATACTAACTACTATTTTCTCTGTCACTAATTGCTATGCTAAATCGTAATGCATAATTAAATATTAATAATAATAACTACGTAAAATCGTAACGCATAATTAAATATAAATAATAATAACTACGTAAAATCGTAATGCATAACTAAATATTAATATCTACGTAAAATCGTAACGCATAATTAAATATAAATAATAATAACTACGTAAAATCGTAATGCATAACTAAATATTAATAACTACGTAACATAATTAAATATAACAACATTCATGGCATTGCATAAAGTTTCTAATTGACTATCCTAATGTTCTCCATCTCTAATATACAATCAACCCTAACATGCATTACTAACTACCACCGTAATTTAAACATATAGATTAAAGGTATTACGAACTTACCTCTAAGTCGGCAGAGCTTCGCTAGGAATCGTCGGAAAAGAGAGGTTAGAGAGAGGTCAGAGATATGTGAATGAATGGGGATTATGAAAGGGACGGGGTATATATAGTACTGCTGTATGTGACGCCCCTTTTGGGCGTCACATGTGACCCCTCAATGGGGCGTCTCCCATGAAGGGGAAGACGCCCCCTTGAGGCGTCACATGTGACGCCCAAAAGGGGCGTCACATGCAGCAGTAGTTTTCTCATTATTTCCGAAACAGCATTAAATGCGAAATTTTTTTATTATATTGCATTATTTTAATTTTTTTGTTTTATTGTAAGAAGAATATTATATTAGTTGTTAAGTTAATATGGACAAGGTAACAAACAACAAGTTCTGTAATTAATTCAATTTTTTTTTTAGTATCAATCAATGAGTTTAAATAAATCTACTAATTCGGTTTTAATTTTTTCTTCAGAATTATAATTCTCAAGAATCAAATTCCATACTGGTTGGATAATTAATTCTGAGATCTAATTAAAATATCATTGACCAACGATTCTGCGATAATTATTTCTTGTTTTAGGATATTATAAAATAATAATACTTGCATATACTTTATGTTCACGATTTAAGAAGCTAGACTAAAGATATTATCGCAATGGTTTACAGGAGTTTTTTATTAGGGATTTCTTGGAAGGGAAAAGTGTGTATCATTCATTTACCAAAAAAGAAAAGAAAAGTGTGTATCATTTTAAAGATGTAAAGTTGTGTCATTTTAAGTGAGAGAAATAAATAGATAAAGTAGAAGAGAGAGTGAACAAAAAATATAAAGATGTGAGTCCCACATCTTTATAAGAGTGAAAGAATATAAATTGTGCAATTTAAAAGGAAAAACATTTTTCTCATTTTTAATTACTAGACAGTAAACAACAAATCATTACAGGTTTGTATCACCCTTTTTCTCTGGCATAGTTTTTTTTTTTTCTTTTTGATAATCTCTCGCATACTTTCTTGGGAAAATTGTGTATAATTTTAAAGGATGTAAAGTTGTGTCATTTTAAGAGAGAGAAAGAAATAGATAAAGTATGGGAGAATTGACAAAAAAATAAAAGTATGAATTTCATCTCTTTATGAAAGTAAAAAGATATAAATTATTTCATTTAAAATAATAAACACTTTTCCCTAATTTCTTAAACCGGAATTACATCTTCATACTATTAAATTCAGTTCTGGGAATCTGGGATTGTAACTTAACTGGTCGATTATTTTTTTTCTTCCGTGTAAAAGGCGTCATGTTGATCCTTGCTAAAGCAAAACTTTTACGTGATTGTAAAGAGATGTAATATAAGGGTATAGTGTATGTCATTTTAAAATATGTAAAATTGTGTTATTTTAAGAGATAAATAAAGGAAAAGAGAGTTGACAAAAAAAATAAAGGTGTGGGTCCCACTTCTTTATAAGAGTGAAAGGATATAAATTGTGTTATTTAAAAGATAAACACTTTTTCCGTAATATAAACTTATTTATTTATTTTTACGTAATAATGTAAGTTTCTAAAATAATTGGTACATGACATCAAAGCCGTTTAAATCATTATTACCTCCATTTTCAATAAAAAAAATAAATTTGTTGCTTCAGTCCCAATAAAAGTTGGCAGGGACCGGAGATATAGATTTTTTTTAATATAACAGTAGTATCGAACTCAGTTTTCCATTTTTCTTAAATTAAAAAAAAAAAATCATTTCATTTAAATTTAAACTCCGTACCTTTTTTTTTAAATTAAAAAAATTTCATAACATTCGAATCAATATCTTTATTTATATTTTCCTCCAAGTCCTCATATTTTACTCCTTTTATAAATGATACAGGTGCTAATTATGGTCGGCAAAAACGTCGGATCGGCTCGTAGCTCGTAAAAAATGAGCTGTGTTGGTTGGTAAAAATGAGCTGTCAATCCGAGCCAGCTCAGGAAAAAATGAGCCAACCCATGGGTCAAATGAGCCAACTTGCAGGTTGAGTTTTTTTTTTATATAAAAATACGAAATATAATACACAAAACCCACACATGCTATCATCATTTTTCTTTCTTCTCTAAACCTAAGTCCCTAATCTTGACACATCCCTGTCATTTTTATATTATTAGGCTATGCTGGCTCTGTTTGGTTCAAATATCTTTACCACTTGCTTCTGATTGTTTCTTGATGTTAGTGCAAATTTATTGTGAAGAAAATTCAAAACTAGAATATTTTGTTTTTATTTTTCATTTTGTAACCCTTTGTTTAAAGAAGTGGAAGTCACAAGTGCGTTAATACTTTAGGTTCATTTAAATAGGCTGAAAATGAGCCAATATGCGAGCAATTTTCGAGTCAACTCGCGAGCTAAATTTTCGAGTCAACCCATAAACCATATTTTTGAGCCAACCCTAACCTGACTTGGGTCGGGTCGAGTTAAATTTTCTAGCTCATTTTTTTTTCCGAACCAACCTTAGTTCGACTTTTTTTTTAATTGCATGTGGGTTAGGTTGAATTGACCTGTTTTGCAACCCTAGTACTAATGATGTATTACCAAAAGAGTTATCACGAGATATGCGGAAAGAGTTGGTTCCTTTCACTTTCATTTGTGTCTTCTTTTTTCTTCTGAAAAAACATGATTTTCGCATTAAGTCCTACTCGAACTCTAAGCTTTGTGTGTAACGATGTTAAATTTTGGATTAATCCGAAATAAATCAGTGGAGAATTTTAAAAAAGAAATCATGTTATATTTTATTAAAACATCTTCTTAATATCTTCTATAATAATTAATAAAAATTAAATTAAAAAGTACAGCATTTAATATTTTCCTAAACAAAAAAAAAATCATTTAATAATCAGGAAAAAGTTCACTAATGCCCGCATGGTTTACTCTAATCACTTAATTTTTTTTCTTATCACATATGCCCATGTGGTTTATAAAAGGATATGTTTTGTATCACACATACCCCTGTGATTTCTTATTTTTTATAAAGCACTGGGACATATGCGATAGAAAAAAACCACAAGGGCATAAGTGATTCTGGAGTAAACCACAGGGGCATTGGTGAACTTTTCCAATTATTAGGAATCAAAATTATTATTCAATTAAAATACAATCATTTAAATATGAGTTAATTTTTTTGTATATTTTCTTAAATAATGACTTACATCATCCTTAATTTTATTACTTCTTTAAAAAAAAAAATCTAGCTAATTTAGAAGAACGTGTATAGTTCATGGATTCTCAGCCATCAATTTGTATTTCCACGAGTAAGCACAACTAACATTAGAGAATTGAAAGTTTGAGACTACCATTTAAATTCATTAAATTAGCTAGCTAGACAAAATACATATTTTTTTACGAAAGAAATAAGATGACCAAGGTTTAGAATATTTAGGCCGTTTGATAATGGATATGTGCTCAAAATAGTGTCATGATGCAATCGAGCTACGAGTCAGGAAATGATTAATGCGCACATGGGGAAATTTCAACTAAAAAATTGAGGTAACCAATGTTGGACGGTCATATTCAAATGAAGCTTATGGGTCTTGCATATTCTCGTTTATTACTTGTAATTGAATTATATTAATCTGTTATTTATTTCCATTGCTATGTTGTCTTTCCACATTGAAGGAAAAATAATAATGAATTAAGATAAAATACTAATTGGCTCATCCTCATACCAGAAACACGAGCATCTTCTTTTTTAAAAACGTAAAAAAGACAAAAAAGGGTTTTATATTTCTGATACAAAAAGTAGAAGTCAAAAGCTAAATATATTTTTTCAAAAACTAAATATTTTTATAAAAATATAAATAGCTTTAATTTTTGTAAAAAGCACTTTTAAAATAAGGAAAAGATAAAAGTCAGTTTCTTTAAAACTAAATATTTCCATTGCTCTGGTCTTTCCACATTGAAGGAAAATTAAGGGTGAATGTAAGATAAAATACTAATTGGCTCATCCTCATAACAGAAACACAAGCATCTTTTTTTTTTAAACGTAAAAAATTAATCACATTCATGTACAATTGGGAGACACTACTCATGGGGTCAAAGATTATTATGATTGAGAAAGAGTCATGATGCAATTGATCTACAAGTCAAGAAATGATCAATGAGCACGAGAGGAAATTGCAACTGAAAATATAGAAAGTGTTTTCAGTTTATTATCACTAGACATTTATGAATTATGATTTCCATGTACAAGTGTATCTATATCACTACAAAAATTTGATCCACTGATATGTTCACCTAGTGGTTGAGGATATTAAGAAGGGAAACTCTGATTTTAATCAAACGCCTAAATAGAAAATCAAGCCCTTGATCAAGGTCTTGAATGCACGACTCCATTTTCTCCAAGTGTTTTTGCAGCTTATTCACATCTTCAAATTTGCTTATCTTTGAAAATACAAAGGACTGCAATGCTACATCCACTTGTGAAAATTCGCTTTCATCTTCCCTTAGAGAGCAAGCTACCCTTTTGGTCTGAATCAACTTGGAAATAGAAAGCCAACTTTTTGACTTTGATTGTGTTGACCCTGAGATAAACTGAAGTAGTGTCTGAAATGTTGAAAGTGTGGCCACTTCCACGTCTTGTAATAAGCTAATCAAAGCTACTTTTTTATGGTCTTTGTTTGTAGATAAAATGTTGCAATTTTTTGTACCCTTTAAATTTGCCAAGGTTTTGGAGATAGCCTTTCTCACTATCTTCCTTGATGTCAAGAATTTTTTAACCTCTGTTGTTAACTCCATTTCACCTCCTCTCCTTCTTCTCATGATTGACTGAAGTTCACGTGTGCATTCTTTTGTATGCATTAAAGCATCTTTGGATGCATTACACACATCTAAGAGCCTTAAGGATCCATCCAGAAGCTCATCTACCCAATTTTCTTGACGATCATGGAGAAGGGTATCTTGAGTGAGTGGAAGCTGAACCAAATTTTCAACACAATCAATCAAATCTTGCAAGCCTCCTATCTTATGGCTAAGCAATGATGATGATGATGAAGATGAGGTGGTTTCATTGGAAGCTGTTAAGCTGTCCAAATGTTCATAACATTTTAGAATGAGAGGGTGTGGTGTAGAGGGCAAGCTGTTTGAGCGAGCATGGAAATTGGATTTTGAGTTCAAAGGTGAGGCTGCCATTTTTCCTCAAGAGAAGAGAAGAGAAGCTTTGATTTTGAATGTAGAAAATTTGAGTCTATGGATCTGCCTTTCTTACATTGGCATGTTCTCAATATATATTATGTGTTGGAGACATAAGGAATCTTATGTTAAACAAATATCAATGAGGCTAACTAATCGAGATTTGGATCTAGACATAATCACATAAATGTTAGAGCAATGTCTCCCACAAGGAAACTCTCCAACTCATACATTGTCTTATCTTGCTCTCTCACTTGCATGATTAAGACGTTTTCAATGCAAATGCTTCAACAAAAGATGTGCTTTAACCTTAAAATGCAACCCATCTGCACGTGTGGACTTAAATACTGCTATGCATGCCACTCGTGGAGGAACAAGAACCAAATCACTCGTTACCATACAACATGTAACATATAAAGTTAATATCCTTTGGTCTGCTCGCAGAGAAGGTGGTAGGCTGTTTTCTGTAATGGTATATCATTCTTGCAAGCGTGTACTTGAATTATAACAGATCATCATAAGAGAAGTCAAACCCTTCAAGAGTTCACAGAAAATATTAATATATCATCTTCTAGCCTCCTCTTTTCTGACAAGAAAAAATGTTAGCCATAGGAAATGTAAACAATCAATTCAACCCAAAAGCTTAAGTTGTTGAGTGAGGTTACATTAACGATTTTATATATTTCAACACGCCCCCTCACACGAGAGCCCACTGGTGGGCTTGAAGGGTGGACAATGCACAGCTCAATCTACATCTACCTGTGCGAACAAAGAAATTCCATTTGAAAGAAAGTGGAGGGCAGCGAAGATCGAATCCGGGACACGAGGCTCGAACACGGGACACGAGACTCTGATACCATATAAAGAACCAATTCAACCCTCAAAAGCTTAAACTGTTGAGTGTTTCTAGAATGAACTACAGGAACGTAAGTGATTCTAGAATAAACTACAGGCCATTATTCATAAGCTTAAGCTGTTGAGTAGTTTTTTTCTTGTAACATGTATTAATGATTTTATATACCTTTAAGAGCAAGTACTCAAAGAGCTTGCTACATGTTCGCTGCAACATTATGCTCTCTGTATTTCATCTCCTTGTTCAATTTGAGCAGCATTAGCATGGGTAATTCCACTTTTAGTCCATTATTAATAGACGCGGGAATTTATCACTCACATTCCCAACATTTTTTCTCAACGTGCTTAACACGGTGTGGAGTTCATTGTGGTTGTTGTCAGTTCTGGTTATGTGAATCATACGAGCTCTTTGGTTGTTGGTAACTAATCTGGTTGTTGCACCAGGATCCCCAACTCATCCTTCAATTTTTTAAGTTGGGAATCAGATGGGGTCTTGAAAAATGATATCTTTACTTGTTGCTGATATAAAAAATTCAAACTTTGAAGTGCATGCATCGAAATGCTGCATAAATTAAGGGCAAGGCGAATCTTTAACCTCATATATGAAATGGGGTGTAATATGATTTGTAAGAGATACAGAACACAAACAGGGCGCTGGCACCCACCTCTGTTCCGTTGAAAAGGAAATTGTTTGAGCACTTTGAGGACAATCACATTAAGATAATAACTTTTACAGAATCTGCTGTTTTAACCCACCTTCTTTTTTTATTGGATAAATATGTTGGATTTTGCTTTTTCCAATAGGGTTTAGTATATAAGAAGAGCTCAAGAAATGTAGAACTCATATAGTTTAGGGTTAGGGTTTTTTGAAACTCATATATATTGAAACTACCAAAATTTTCATATATATCATTGGATCAACATTTTCTCTTTTTTCAAAAACTTTTTAGTATTCTCTCTCTTTGATTCAATGACGATTAGATAAGTAGTAAGTTGGTAGTAAAAAATTTGGTAGTAAGAATATCCTCCCTCATACACTTATAGTCATCGGAGAGTGCCCCCACATTCCTTGAGAGATAGTGTGGCGGGTATGCCGCCAACCAGTTACAAAGATATTGTTTGTGTTGTGACGCAGATGAGATCAGATAGAGAAGGGACTTTACATCGCTCATAGATTTGAGCTTAAAGAAATATGGCTTGTGTGTTAATGAGACGATGATGATTCGGTAAACATAACAATGTACTAGGTCTTAAATCGCTTCCGCATGAATCCAAGGCTACAAGATTTCACATCAATTATGTATCTGTGTACAATTTAGCCTATGGAATATGGAACTACTCCCTTCCACTGGAGTTAATTCAACAGAAGGAATCTTCCATTTTTTGAAACCTAGATATAGAGGATTGACTGATTTAAATTCAGATCTCAGAAATGTTAATATAATAATGCAATGTCCTGCGCACAGGAACACTCAACTCAAAATTCACATTTTTCTTTCTCACCCTTCCAAATATTGGAGCTTCACGTGTGGACAAATAATTAGTTTTAGTGTATGATACACACCCAACTGAAGCCTTTTCACAATTTTGGAATAAAAATACTGATGTCTGTTATTATAGCCTGTCCTCATATATATGAAAGACAATAAGCACGTTGTTCTCTGCACTTATAGCATATAAAATTTGAACCAATTACTCGTTATTAAATATGATGTTGGTAATTTGATTCCAATTGACTTGAATGATTGAACCCCATGTGAGCTAAAGCTTTAGTACTTTGTTTAACAAGGACTAAAAATGGAGAACTGAGAATGGCATATGATCAAAAAGTATATCCACTATTCTTTATATCACATTTATGTACAAAGTATGAGACGATCATGGGTTAAATACATATTTTGGTTGACTAGTTGTTTAAAATGTTGAGAAGGGAAACTCTGATTCTAATTAGTTGTCTTGTGAGGCGTTCAACTCCAACTTCTATATCTTCAATGCACAACTCTAAATTCTGCATATGGCTTTGAAATTTCTCAATAGATAAAGGCTTTGAACTGATGAGAAACTGCAACATGGCTTCAACCTTTTGGAATTCATTTGTGTCTGATTCTTCAGAATCACAATATATTCTTTTAGGTTGCATGAGCTTGGAGATTATTGACCATCTGCTTTGCCTATGCTTTGGGCCAGCGATAAACAACAACAAAGATTCTAATGAGCTCATAGTGACCGCTTCTGCTTCTTTTAAGATCCTAAGAATGGAAAAACTCTCCTTGTCATTGTTTGAGGAAGAAACTATGAACTCATTTTCTATTCCTTTCAAGTTTCCTAAGGCCTTTCTAATTGCCTTCTTCATCTTCCTCCTATATGTTAAGTATTTTCCACCCTCAATTGTGAATCCAGTTTCAGCATTTCTCTTCCTTCGAATAACTGATTGAAGTTCGTGCATGCTGTCCTTTGATTGAAGCAGACAATCTTTGACTGCACTACAAATATCCAAGAGCCTCAGAGAACCATCTAATAGTTCATCAACATGTTTGTCGCTGCATTCTTGTGTCAATGCTTGTTGTGTGATTTTCAATTGGAGCAGCTTATCAGTGTTGTCTTGCAAATCCTGCAAGTCATTGAGTTTTTGACTTACTGAAGATGATGACAAAGAAGCAGTGGCTTCTGAATCCTTCAATCTGTGCAAATGATCCTCAATTTGTGATACAATGGGGTGTGGTGCAGAGGGTAAGCTGTTGCTGCGAATATGCAGAAAGCTTTTTGTGTTTGCTTCTATAGCTTCCATTTTCTCTTCTCAGAAAATAAAGTTGGCTAGGAGATGAAAATACAATTTGTTAGCTGATATCTGCTCAATAAATAGCAAATGAAAAAAAGGAGACAAGAAGAATATTTTTATTTCCAAATGTCACTAAATTAGCATAGCATCCTAGTGCTACCACAGCATTGTTTGCTCAATGCTTCCCACGAACCAAGCTTCCCAACTCATCTCTCAATTTTTAACTAGGGAATCAAATGAAAATGGAATCTGCTATAGATGAGATACCTTAGCTATGTCTCCTCCATCTTTTCAGGTCAAAGATATAAAAATTAAAATTGTGAACTTCAAGGGGCAGGTGATTGGAGTGAGCATTGGAAGTGGATCTTGTGTCTGCAGGAGGAGAAGCAGTTCTATATAAATACCATTAAACAGGATATGTTTGATTGTATATGGCTTGAGAATGGGGGAGGGATGGTGGGGGGTATCTCTTCATCTTCAAACATCAAAGATTGGTGATATCTGGATGGCGATGTTTATGCAGTGTTCCCAGATCATGACAATTAATTTGTCGATGTTTATGTAAATGCATGTATTATACCCTATTGAATTAGAGAGAAATAAGTAGGCATCTTGTATCTGATCTAGTATGTTTTTTTAATTGATCAATCATATACACGTGAAACCAATTTTTGTTTTTTTAATTGGGGTAAGAAAAAATAATTAAAATGTTTACAAACTAGTTTTCAACTCTCCTTGGTTGGAAGATATTGTCACGTGGGTCGTGTGGCGAGGGACCAACACCAATGGGCTAAGCAGATCAAATATACCAATTAATTTGACATCATATATGTAAATCCAAAACCTTAATTGTATTAGAGAGATTCATGGGTACTTGAATATATGAAGACTTGAATTACAGTGCACAATATCTCCTTACATGTGAAAATTCTATGTTTAAGGTCCTGGACGAGTCTGTAACCTTTTGCAAAGGATACTTGGACTAACGGGTTAGACAAAGTGACAAATCACTATATATAGTTTTAATATCATGTCTCCACCCAAAACTTTGATATTCTTAACTGATGTGGGACTTTTCACTCACCCTTAATTTTCATGTCTAACACTACAATTGTTGGGTATTGGGCGAGTTCAAAACCCAAATGATGAGAATCTTTGTTTTTTTCAGTTATATGATTTTTACTTGGTCCATTTCTTAATGGACATGGACTTCCCACTCACTTGATTTTATGAGGAGAGGTAAGGATGCAAATTCACCCGATCTAAAAAACAAACAAGCTTTACAAATATACCCAAATGATGAGAATCTTTGTTTTTTTCAGTTATATGATTTTAATCACCATTGGATCAACATTTTCTCTTTTTTCAAATTTTTTGGACATCTCTCTCTTTAATTCAATGATGATTAGATAGGTAGTAAGTTAGTAGTAGAAAACAAACAAGCTTTACAAATATACCCATTAAAGATTAATGATGAGCAACAAAGTCATACAAGAGCAGAAAATTCTGAAAATGTGAGTCGTAATCCAATTTTTTTTTTTTTTTAAATGTAAATGCAAAAGGCAATTGAAGCAACCTTGTTCACCCTTTCTTTATCAGAATATCCAAACTTGAAAAATGGTGAAACCTCAAAATCAGCATTGTATTTATATTAAAACCATGCCATGCCATAAACTAAAAAGAAAGCAAATGTGTAATATATGAACAAGATAAGGAGTAATATATTTTATCATATCATCAACATTGCAAGTACATTATCTACAACTTTATCCAAGAAGATATAATATCTAATGCCATTACAAAAATTTGATGGCTCTAGATTAATCAACTAGTGATTAAGGATGTTAAGAAGGGCAACTCTGATTTTAATCAAACGCCTAAACAGTGACTCAAGTCCTTCTTCAAGGTCTTGCATACAGGATCCCAATTTCTCTAACTTTTTTTGCAAATCATTGATGTCGTTTGACTTGGTTGCCATGTTGAATACAAAGAACTGCAATGCAGCATCCACTTTTGCAAACTCATTCTCATCTGTTCCTTGTGTGTGGCCTACCCTTTTGTTGTGCATTAGCTTTGAAACCAAAGTCCAGCTGCTTCGTTTTGATTGTGTTGACCCAGAAAAAAAATTCAGCAATGACTCAAATATGGAAAAAGTGACCACTTCAGCTTCCTTGAACAACCTAACCAAGGCCAGGGTTTGATAGTCTTTGTTTGTGATAGAAAAGTTGCATTTATTTGCATTACCCTTCAAATTCTCCAAGGCTTTGAATATGGCCTTTCTTACCACCTTCCTTGAGGTTAAGAATTTTTTAACCTCTACCATGAGCTCCACTTCCCCTCCTTTTCTTCTTCTTATAGTTGATTGTAGTTCGCGGGTGCACTCCTTTGTGTGAAGTAATGCATCTTTGGTTGCTGTACATGCATCAAGGAGCCTTAGAGATCCATCCAAGAGATCATCCACCCATTTCTCTTGGTGTTCATTGACAAGTGCTTCTTGAGTTAAGGGTAGTTGAACCAATTTGTCAATGCAGTCATGCAAATCCTGAAGACCACTTAGTTTTTGCATCAGCAATGAAGAAGAGGAGCTAGCTTCATAAGCCCCTAATGTGGCTAAGTGTTCATTGCATTGTAGGATGATAGGGTGTGGCTTAGAGGGCAAACTATTAGAACGAGCATGGTTATGGAATTTTGGATGCAATGAAGAGGCTGCCATTTTCCTCCACAAGAGAAGAGGAGAGAGTTTGATGTTGAATATATGAAAATGAATGGCCAATTTGCTATCCTTCCTTGGCTATTGCTCAATATATATGGCCTATCTCATCTTTACAAAAACAAATAATTGCTAACCGATCTAGATTGATCTAAATATAATTACAGATATGTTTGTGCAATGTTCCCCCAGGATAATCTTGACAACTAATACTCTTTCTTTTCTTTTTTTTGTTAGTTTTGTCTTTAGTCACCATTCTATAATCTCATATGTGGATTTTGGTCCACACTTCTTTTAGGTACATTGTATCTTTTATTATACTTTGCACGAGGGACATTGACATTACTTTGGTAGTTGCTACTGATAGAATTATATTTTTGTCTTTTGTTAAGAATCATTTCATCCATTTAAATGTTTGCACGTGCAAACAAATTGAGCTCCTAAAACGAAAGCTTTTTGCCCTCTATCAGCTTGAGTTCCTACTAATGAATATCCAATCATTCTATCACTTTCATTCTGTCACTTTCTACTAACACTTTCGAGTTGATTGGATAGAGTATTTCATTATTTTTTTGGCCTTATTAATATGCATTTCATGTAACAAGGAAGCTCTACTATATACAAAGGAAAAGATTTAATATGCTCCGGGCCTACCACTTATTCAGTGGTCCCTTTTTTTCCTCTCTTTTTGAATTTTTCCTCCTCCGTCCCTCCTTTTTTTCTATTTTTAAAAAGGACCACCATGGTCCAGACCCACAAAATACCTTCTCCTATACAAGAAATGCAAGTTCCCTGTCTTTCCCTTAGTTGCATATTCAGTTTAATTCAAAAAACATTAATTTTTCTTATTTTTTTTTCTCTTTTTAAAGAAAAAAAATTAAAAATTCCATCTACACAAATTAGGGAATGCGTAAAAATGAAAATGATGGATTTTATGAACAAGATAGGCCTCATACCCTGATTGAGTTTAAGTATTGTACATTATGGGTGGGAAGGTGCTGAAATATAATTTTATCTGTGACGGTGTTAGTGTATTATAGACCTTGCTTTGCTGTCTGTATCATATAGAAAGATATCATAAGGAAACTGCATATTGATTTGCTTGTCCCCATAATAGTAAGACAACCATCACGTAGTTCATTGCATTCAACTTGCGAAATTTAAGTCCCTGACTGATAATTGAGGACAATCATTCAACCACCAATACACCAACCAAATGCAATTGTGACCAACCATGATATCCAAAACAATGGGTTCAAATTAAGACTGGATAAAGCTTGATAAAATATAATGTCTAGAGACACCAAGATTTGAAATAGACCATAACAGTTATTTTCAGATAAGAAGAAATAACTAAGATTGTGTTAGACAAGTTTTATTTAAAACCATTAATGTGATCCTTACTTAACAGATTAAGCTAGTAGGTGATCTCTACATTAATGATTTTATATTAGACTTCTCTAACAGATTATTTACCAAATTAAACCCCTTATTTCTTTATCTTGGTGCCTGATCTTTCAGATTATTTTTAGAGTATACATTAATAAATCGAATATCTTTCCTCTCAACTCTTGTTTTGTCTTTTACTTATTTTGCAGCTGGACTTGAAATAACACCAAAGAAAAAGTGAGATACGGTGGATATATAGAACTTAGGACCAAGAAGGTTAGAGGGCAAAAGGAAGAACAAATATAAGAACTGTAATTTGAATCTCAGTTAATATATATATCCAGAAACAAATTCGTTTTAGTTACATTCATGTACGAGTATGCGACACTTGTGTCTACATCACCGTTAGGTGGGGTTAAAATGAATTTAATGGCTACACACATTGAGAAGGTAAATTACTGGTTCTAATTAATTGCCCTTGAAGATGGTCAATTCCTATTTCTAGAAACTGAATGCGTAAGTCCAGATTTTCCATGGGATCTTGAAAACTCTTTTTTGGATTGCGCTTTTTAAAAGAAACCTATGCAAATGTAAGAAGGATTCTTGAAATGAGATGTTTGGTTTACGGTGATTTAGTGAGAAAGCTATACATCCAATTTGCATGGGTTTTTAGATTTTGGAACGGAATGAAGGTTTATTTACTGTTGAATGGAGGCAATGTACCCAAAAAAAAAAAATAATGAATTTAATGGCTACAGATATTGAGAAGGGAAATACTGGTTCTAATTGCATTTGAAGATGGTCAATTCCTATCTCTAGAAACTGAATGCACAAGTACAAATTTTCCATGTGATCTTGAAAACTCTTTAACAGATATAATACTGCAAGGCTTGTGGCAGAGAAGAGACTGCAATGATGCTCTATCTACCTCAAATGCATTTGTTTTTTATTGGACAGAGTCACTGCATACTCTTTTAGGCTGCATCAACTTGTAGACTATTGACCCATCTACTATTTTTTGGTTGTCCTCTTGAACAACATATAAAAGATAACAAAGACTCTAGTTGAATAAGAGTGATAACATCAGCTTCTTTTATGTTGCTGATCATAGACACAGACTCGGAGTCTGTTTGAGGAAGCTAAAAGGAGCTCTCCCTATTAATTACCTCGAAATTTTCAAATTTTCTAAGGTCTTTCGAATTGCCTTCTTCACATGCTTCCTTGGTGCTAAGTATTTGCTATCCTCGAAATTTTTTTTTTTTTTTTTTGGTATAACAGATGATAGAAGTTCATGTATGTTTTTTGTTGATTGCTAAAAATTAATAAAACTTGTTCACTTTTATATGAGTGAGTGTGTATATATATATATATATATATATATATATATATATATATATATATATATATATATATATATATATATATATATATATATATAGTTTTATATATATATATATATATATATATTTATATATATATATAAACCCTATATTAATATATCCTCGATTTTGATTGCTATGGACAGATGATAGAAGTTCATGTATGCTTTTTGTTGATTGCTAAAAATTAATAAAACTTGTTCACTTTTATATGAGTGAGTGTGTAGATATATATATATATATATATATATATATATATATATATATATATATATATATATATATATATATAAACCCTAAATTAATATAGGTTTTTCTGTTTCCAAGCCATTCAGTCTAACATCTTGCATCCGTTTAACTGGCACATGCTAGATGAAAAATCTCTTTTTATCAAGGGGAAGCTTGAAGCTGGTTTCCAAACCCTACACCATTTAATTTATAAGATGACTATAGTGGCCAGACACTGGTAGCATTTTTTATTTTTAGCATACAAGTAAGGACGCTATTACTCTGCAACTGCTGCTGCTTGCCTTCCACTTTTCCAGCAATCCAGTCAGTAATTTATTGATCAGCTTATATGGTACGATGAACATTCTGCCTGGATGCTTGACTCAATCAATTGCTTGTACAGATTAATTCATGATAAACTTTAATATTTTTAGTTTTTGCAAAATGAAGTCCAAGAACTTTATTTGACGTCACCTTATCCTACCTCCTCTGCTAATACGGGTTTTGAAGTTAAATAAACAATGGTACTTAAATGATTTAAGCGCTGATTAAATATAAAGTAACTCAACTTTTCTTGTAATCAGATTTCTATGTGCAGTTTATTCATTGACAACTTACAATATTTTTCATAGTATTAACAAAGGGAAATACACTTCTCCTATTGCTGGAGAACTGTATTTCTTCTACTGTCTCAACTTGTGGGCTCTACAAAATTATTTTTCTGCTGGAAATTTTCAACCTCAAGGTGTTAAGCCCATTAACAAATTGAAATCAATTGGCACTGTAATCTTATCACCAACAATTGCATTACATGATTGATATTTGAATAATTAATACCAACTGTATAATTGCAAAAGGAATATTTTTATAACGTTAAGAAAGATAATAAACAAATCATCTGTCATGTTCATGATCTCTACAGTTAATTTCTTTAAAGAGTTAAAAAAATCCGAATATGTCAGTTTATGCTATCCTTTCAAGTAGAAACTCTACAAAATTTGGACTCCAAATAATCGAAATAAGCTATAGAAAAACATGCAAAATAAATACCCAAAAAAGATAAGATATGATAACCTCATGTCAAATATACTACCAAGAATATAAAAAGAAATAAACCATGGATTTAACAAAAATCGTTTAAGCAACCTAGCAGGAGGTGCGTCTCAAACTGAAAAAGAAAATTGCTTCACCGGTCCCATCAATACTACATAAATTATGACCAGCCCTACATCTAGGTGTTTGTAGCTCTAGTGTAAATCTGCTGGCTTGCGTGGGCAGATACCATCCTAATTGAACCTCTAGCCATCAAGTCTCTTATAGCCTTCCTTGCAAGTGATCCATTAATCTGTAAGGTGCATGCCAAATGATGAGAATCTTGTTCTCCGTATAGTGCTCATGAATTGATGACAATCATCCATAACAATATTGCTAATCACAAGTCATCACTCAATATAATTCTCGAGTATGAGTACATGTGCAAACAAGAATGATGACAGTTAAAAAAAAAATACATTGCTGTAACTGCTATTGGTAGGAAGTAAGAGAGGTAGACGATCCTACGCTACACAGAATTACAGATGATAGCCCCAGAATGACGCCCAAGCCTCAAACACAATACATGTACATAGCTCCATTGCAAAATGAAAAAAACAAGTATATAATTTTAGGGAAAAGTATGTGTAATTTTAAAATATGTAAAGTTGTGTCATTTTAAAGTACATAAAGGAGGAGAGAGAGTTGACAAAAAAAAATAAAGGTGTGGGTCCCACCTCTTTGTGAGGGTGAAAAGATATAAGTTATGTCATTTAAAAGGATAAACATTTTTCCCATAATTTTAAACTAAATTAGGGGCAAACCAAGTTCACAAGGCTCTCCAACTTTCCTGACATTTTCCCATAGCTGTTTCCTAGACTCAAACCCATAACCTTCTAATCACAAAAGAACAACCTCACCAGTGCACAACTAAAATGCATAACGAAAATAGAGAACTTGAGCCTAAGAACATAGGCATTAGGCACAGACCAAAGTGGAAAAATAAGATATCAAATTTCACAAACAAAAAACCAAATAACATGACCCCAAAATTGTAAAAATTTTGATCTCATTGAATTTACTCTCAATTTTCTTTGGCCTTCTCAAAGCAACAAGTTTAAGTAATCTCAGACAAAAAGTTCAAATCAAGTCTCTATGATGTTGTACATTGTTACCTGAGTATATGCCTCAGGCCATCAACAAATTGATAAATTCAGTGTTAAAACTAGTAAACAAACATATTTGCAATGAATTAGGGTTTCTACATCAACTATAATTATAGGGAATGTTTCCACATTACAGTATTCTTGCTGAGTGCAGAACCTGATATGCCCAATTATAGAATCACGGTACCGAGGCAAAAGAGAATTGATTTTCAGTTACTGTCCCATTATAGTGCGAATTTCAAATGAGGCACTCACAGACATATTGTCCCGGAATAAGACCAGCCAAAAATTACCAATATTAATGTTACTCACTGTTCAGCGACTCCTTACTTCATATTTTATGATACACAGTTAGGAAATTACAATCGGCATGGAAAACTACAGTTAACAAATCTAAAAGAATATCAAAAAGACCATCACGAGAAAATGCAAGCATTCCCATGATCACAGATGACTGCCAAAAAGTTTACATAAAACAATCTTCGCAGGATTATAACCAAAAAGGCAGCAGCAGAGATAAACATAAACAGGAAATGCAGCTAATAATGAATCCTTATCCTAGGTTTAAAGCTTGTAATATGACACAAAATCAGTGAAGTTTAAAATATGTTATGGTTGAAGGAGTGAATATAATACCAATCATATTCTCTAGATAATCCAAATCAATATAGGAAAGCAGATCTTACACAAAACTACCAACTAAGATAACAGCAGTAACTGACTCCTTACTCACATCATAACTCTTATCATTCCCAATTAAATATACAGAAATATGAATCATATACAAAGCAACACAAACGCTATGATCAATACGAATAAACCATTAGCATAAGAAAAAAAAGGTGTAATAGGAGTGGTACCCTCAAACGATCAGAGAGAATAGAAGGGGTAATGAGTTTGTATTTGGGTGCCTCGGTGAGAAGCTTGTCATAGGTGGCCTGATCAAAAAGCACCTGGTTATTCACCTTCTCCTTTTGCTTTCCCTTGCTCCACTTCTGTTAAAACACAAATTTTGACCTTAATACCACACACACCATCCATCTCTCATATATCAATTGGCAAAATCACAATTAGGGCCGACCCAGTCCAAATACCCACTTAGTTAGTGTCCGGGGAAGGGAATACTCCAGGCAGTCTTTCCTCTGCTTTTTGCAGAGAGACTAGTTCGAAGCCGAAAACACACTACGGCAAGCTTAGCGCTGAGCCAAGCCGGCTTTCGCAAAATCACAATTATATGAAGAAAAAATAATAATAATAAAAATAACAACTTTAACAAGTAACACGAACCTTCTTCTTCTGCTTGCCACCGCCAGATTTTGCGGGTTTCGAGGAAGGTGGAGGAGCCTTGTCTTTCTTTGGAGCCTACAATTAATATGAGAAATAAAACAGAAACAGAAAAATTACCAAATGTTAAGAAGAATAGAGAAATTGAAGTTTGCAGAAAAACATACCATGAAATTGGATCGAAGATAGCAGACCCTCACAGATCAGGGGACAGCAGCAGCAGCAGATGGAGGCGAGCACAACACAAACCCTATCTAGGGTTTTTTTTATATATACGGAAGTGATTAATAAAAAAGGATGTATAATTAAGTAAAAACAACGTCGTTTTAACGGGTTTTGGTTTGTACCTCTTTTTTCGGGCTTCCCTATACAAAACCCAATGGGTCCCTTGCAATTGAAAAATAATTTGGATTTTTAAGGCCCAATTTAAGTTTAAAAAGGTTGTACATCGGCTATCTAACGGCCCACTGTTCCCCTATGAACTGTTTGGGCCCAAGTTTTCAAGGCCCGTTTGGATGAGCTTTTAAAAGAATGACTCTTTATGCATTGCTTTTTTTAAAAGAATTTTTTTAAAAGGTAAAATTATTTTACGTTTAAATGTATGATCTGAAAATTATTTTTACATAAAAAAATTGTTTGGATGTTAAAAATATAAAAAATTATAATGAAGGAGAGATAAAATAGTATGATCGTGGGATAAGGAGAGATAAAATAGATATGATAGGATGTAGTTAAAATTGTATTTAAAAATTTATATTATTTTTTTTCCAAAAGGGAATTTATATTATCTTTTAATTTCTGTTTTTTTTTCAAAAGCAACTAACTACTAGCTAAAAAAAATAGCATTTTATGTTATAAAAAAATGAGCATTTTAACTTTTATTTTAAATTTTTTTTTTTAAAAGTTGTTATCCAAATAATACACGGGTTACCCGAAATTCTAAGAAGCTGAGTGTGATAGGGAATAGTCCTCAAAATTCAAAGAAAACGAGGGTCGATACCAAGATGAGGAAATTACAGGAAAAGAGTGCTGAGTTGGAGGAGGCTGAGGTTGATGATGGTGCTAAAAATGAGGAAGATAGGTATTTTTGCTGTGTCTGTTCAAAATAATCAAATATGAGCATTGATGAAGTCCCACTAGGGCTGGCAATACGGGCTAGCTCACTCCGGCCCGCCGCGCCCCGCCACTGGCCCGCCTAAAATGGGTTGGCCCGCCCCGGCCCGTTTTGACAAAATGGGTTGAATTAAGCAACCCGGCCCGTTTTATGGGTGGGTTGGCGGGCTACGGGCCAGCCCGCCTAAAATAAAAATTTTATATATAAAAATAAAAAAATAAAATACAAAAAATTAAATTCTGCATAAAACACATAAAAAAATCTGCATTAAAGCATACAAAAATCTGCATAAAATTTTAATGTGCTTATGAAACCAAGAAGATCAATGTTTAATAATATACATATAAATATGCAACTTTCAATGCAAAAATAATAATAAAAAATAAAATCATATCAATGTAAAACAGAGTAACAAAACAAGTAACAAAACAAGTAACAAAGTGTTGTATGAGCAATCTACAACAATTCGAAAAAGCCACTTGCATGCAGAGAAATTTAAAGCACGGAGCTACATAATAAATAGGTAGCCTAATAAAAGAAAGAAAAAACGGGCTTGGCGGGCTAGCCCGCCCTGTGACGAGCCGAGCCCAGCGGGCTGACGGGTTTGGCGGGGCGGGTTTGGTGGGCTGGTGGGTTGAAAAACTCAACCCAGCCCGCCCTACTTGGCGGGCGGGGCGGGCCAGTCCGGCGGGCTCAACCCATTTTGCCAGCCCTAAGTCCCACACCGATTAAAAATTTTCCAGGTGAGTAGCATATAAGTACAAAAAAGATCATACAATTTGATTTTTCAGATTTTGGGTTAAAATGTGGTGTCCACTCACTTATTGAGGTTTGTTGATTAACCCATTACAAAAGAATCATTGTAATGGTTTTTGGGCTCGGGAATTGGTCTGATTATAGTTGATGCAACTGATTTTATTTTTTTTGGGTACATTGTCAGATGTATTCCCATTCAATCTTCTCCGGGCATCATGCCCTCAGGGTACGGCCCATTTGGGCTAGCCCCTCATTGTGAGGGTGGGTGCACTAAGCTTCGCAACCGGAGAAATGACGAGACTAATCCCCAACCGAAGATTTTTGACTTATCCTCTGGTCCCAAAGATTTTCTAAGAAAGTACTTGAGGCAGGGTTTAATCCCTGCACCAAGTAATCTCTGAGAGCTCAGCTGCCAACTGAGCTACCTTTACCCTTAGGGGTTTGATGCAACTGATTTTACATGTTTCTTTCACTTGTTTGTTTTTAAGTATGATTAATAACATGAAGCATGGTCTTCAAAAATTTAATTCCTACTGCAAACGCTGCATTACATGCAATAGACTTGCACCGAATCATCTATTTTAATTTATGCAACAGGCTACCCCACGGCCCACGCTCACATTAGATCCCTAATCAAACCTCATTTCATAACCCTCATATAGTCATATTTTAATAAGGACAAACATATCAAACTTGATATTTTCAAATTAACATTGCAGAGGAAAGATGCCTAATGTGGCTTACTTTATCCCTTTAATCATATTCCTTGTTATCATCATTCTCACAATTTTTCTAGTGTTTGACGATGCCTAGTGTAAGCTTTCATACCAGAGTATATAGTATAAATTTATGTATTAGCTGTTAGCCAATTCGAAAAGTGTTTGATGATATTGTAGGGTCAGGTTCCCTTAACAAGTGGCCCGGACATACTTATCCTCATACCATTGCACTTAGAAATATATGGCTTAAACTTCAAGGGGGTGGCATACTTGGTAGTGCCTCAAGCATGGGTCGCATGTTTAATCCTTTGTAAAGATTTTTTCGGGTTAGAGATGAAATCTTTGTACTCTAAACTTCAGTGGGAGATTAATCGCACCCTACCTCCAATTTAATATATTATCTATCCCGATGAGAAGTTAGCTAATAAGATTAAGATGGCCAGAGATGGTTGAGTGAAGATTCATCCTGACGCTAGGTTAAAAAATTGAAAAACACACCCACACAGATCTTCATGATTAACAACAATAATCAAATCCTTGTACTACACAACACAATTCAAGTCTAGTGCTTAATTATAACATGTAGGGGGACCCTTCAATCCAAGCTAGCTACTAATAGTGCTTCTTGTCATTATCTGTGTGAAGGACCTGATGTTCAATAATATCGAGTCTAGATTATTCTCCAATCATATCCTTAAGAAGAAAAAAATATTGTAAAGACCGAGGAATAATTGAAAAAACAATGTCACGTTAGTTATCTATTATTATTTCAATATTGATACTATTTTTCCTCGAATTTATTTATCTGCACAGGACTTAATTATCTTTATTTTTTTGACTAATATGTTGGAAATTGATCACACGCAAATTGAAAAGAAAAAAAGAAAAAGAGAGAATAGACACAACGATTTTATCCTGCTTCATCCAATTTAAGTTAAGTTTATTCACCTCACCGCCACTCGTTACAAGTCACTCGGTTTACAAGGCAAATATAAATAGGATTAAAAAACCCTAACAACAGCTATTCATAGGCCTAAGCCCCAAACTACTAAAAAAATTACAATAAATCAGAGGTCAGCAACACTGCCTAGCCTCTACGGGAGCGTTGTCCCCGGATCCCCGCCGGGCGGCTCCCCCAGAGCCCTGCCCTCTCACCTGAGAGCGGGACCCCAATTGCCTTTATACTGACCCCGACAACAAGGGTCATCATTAACATGCGAAGTATGAGACATACCCAACATAATCACATTTAGATAATAAAAGTTATGTTGTGGGAAAAATGATTATGTTATATTATAGAGATTTGTTTTACGTGTCGGAATTTATATTTTGTGCTGCGGGTCCCACAAAATATTGTGTGTATAGAAAATTTATTCGTCAATATATGAAGTATAGAGACATATCCATAACATAATGTGTGTGTGTAGATAATAAAATTAATCAATTTACATATAGTGAAATCTTTTCTTCGAACAATGTTCATCCTATACGCCACGTTTCATGCATCTGAAGGCTAAAGTTGCATCCTCCTCCATTATTGATGGGACTACTGAGGACAAAAGGGCGACTGGGGGACCATTGAAAAGCTGACCTGAAGAGGCTTTTGATTTTGAGTGTTGAGGGAATAAGAAAAGAAGGCAAAGCAAAAGTGGGTGGCCTTTTCTTACGGAGTAAGAAATGCAAATCTCTGTGACAGGTATTTGTGGTTTCTATGTTAACCAATTGTCATGCACTCCAATAAGGTACTGCCAGATTGCCTTAAGCAGTTCTCTAATTTTTCTTTATATTAAGTTGCATCTGAAGTGATCTTCTTTTTTTTAACTTAAATATGCATAAAACGCCAAATAAAAAGTTTGTTATAAAATACCATATCCGTACACGTTTAAAGACTCCACTGTATAATAATATATTATTTGAAGTGCTGAAAATCATCAATTATATATGTTGCTAATCTAGTTTAGTGCACATTAACAGGAAAAAGTAAAAACGAAAGTAGAAAATGGAATAATGAGAAAAAGTAAAGATGATGGATTCGGGTATATATATTTTTTATGGGTTTATCATATATCATGTCTCATGACCACAAAAAAATTTCTACACACACAACATTTTGTGGGCATGCAGACAAAAAAATAAAAAAAATGCTCACACAAAATGAATCTCTATACCATAACACAATCACTTTTCCTACGACATAAGTATCGTAAAACCCATTTTTTTATTTATGAAACACCTTTATTTTTCCTTTTTTAATGTAATTTGAAATCGGGTCTATAAATTAGAAGAAGAGCACCAAATTTGGAAAAAAAAAAAAAAAAACCCAAAGGAATTCAAAACAGAGGCATAATGTCACTTCCTACTCTCTGTTTCCATGCTTCGAAGCCTAGAAACCGCTGCGGTGTCCATTATAACTCTCAACAAACTACCAGTCCCTTTTGAGTGAGAACAACTCTCAACAAACAAAAAGTTCTATCATTGTTGTTAAAACCCTTTAAGCAAATGGATTCATTCAGTTTCCTCAAAGCAGAGAAAAAACCCAACAGAATCTTAAAACATCGACAGCTTCGAAAGATCGCCAACTTGTTGCGGTACGTAGAGGTGTGTGTTGTTTTGGTCTTGATTTCAAGGCTTTCGATTCAACTACCATTGGCTGTGAAGAACTCAAGCGAGTATTTCCGCGGATTCATGATTACCCCTCGCTTTGTTTTCCTCATTGGAAACATCATAATCATCACACTGTTCGCCCAGTCTGGTCAGTTCTCATCTCACGCTTCTTCAACAACAGCTCCAGAACCTGATATTTTACATGAGTTCCTCCATAGCAGCACCATAAATCATAAAATTCAAGCGAACGAGCCCCGAGAAAAGCCATACATGAAGGGTCAGAGAATCGATGGAGGCCTAATCAAATACCAAGAAAAAGAGAATAATAATAATAATAGTTTGGAGGTGAAGGATTACAGAAGGTGTCAATCGGAGATTATAAGGCGCGTGCAGAGTGAGAAACCTCGGCGCGTGTTGCAGAGGTGTGAGACCGACAACAGCAGGAGAAGCATTGAGGTTGGTGTTACTGAGAGTGAGAGTGAGAAAGTGGCACTGGCAACGACTTCATACCCTGAAGATGGAATGAGCAACGACGAGTTTCGTCGCACTGTAGAGGCTTTCATTGCCCGTCAAGTGAGACTCCGAACACAAGAAAAATGCTTTCCAGCTTAGAATTTACAAGCTTTTTCTTCCGAGGGTCGGAAAGTCTGTATATATTGTCAACTTTAGCTAGTTTGTAATTAGGGTGAAAACTATATGCCTCTATAATGTAATTGCCTTTGTTTTGCGTTTTTAAATAAACAAACAATACATGTGATGTGATGTGATCCATATCGTGTAACTGTGTAAGTAAAGGATAATATACCAAAAAAAAATTAAAAGAAGTGAGTGACCTACGGAATGAGAAATATATTAGAAAATTATTTAGGTGTATATTAATTGAGTTGTTTAAACTTTTGGGATAGTTAGCAATATAAGTATGGAGAAATTTTATTAACAATTTTTTTTTTTACAAATTTATAAATTATCACTTTAATTATCATTGGATTCAAAAGTAAATTTTTTTATCTATCTTACCATTTAAGTTTTCAATTTATATACAATATTAATAGAGTCTTTTTCCTTGATATTATATAGAAAAAATGTATGATTTCAATGTGATATAGAGCACTATCATCTTACGTTACTTGTTTCGTCATTTAAATTTATTTACTGAAACTAATTTTAATGAACCTATCTAATCACCCTTTTATATAAGAGAGAGAATGTTAAAAAGTTTTTGAAAAAAGAGAAAATGTTGATCCAATAGTGATTAGATAGGTAGTAAGTTGGTAGTAGAAAATTTTGGTGATAGGAATATCCCTCCTCATTTTATATTTATAATTTTTTTTTTATAAACTCTTACATATTATGTTTTGACCGCTAAGAAGCTTTTGAATAGAGTGTTACGTGTTAACCATATAAGTATTCACCAATTTATATACAATATTAATGAGTCTTTTTCCTTTTTCTCCATATATATCGAAATTTACGGTTTAGCTTTGTGTTTGTCAATTTAGTTGTAATATCATGTGGGTAATCTGATTCTTAAAAACAATTTCATATTTAGGGATGTGTCATGTGACAAAATTAGTACCACTACACCCAACAATTGAACCGAATTTTTTGAAAAACTGCCAACCGGTTATTAGTTTGAAATGGTTGTTTTCCCTATTAAATCGGTTCGGTTTAAAATCTATCATTTAACATGGTCGACAAAAATTTTTTTACACACATGAAAAAAAATAAAAATTTAAAAAATAAAATTATAAAAATCAATTTAGTTTGGTTTAAAAACCCTTAATTCAAAATTTCATATTATTAAGTGTTTATCGATTCGGTAAATCAACTGGTTCTTTAAAGAATTGCAATTATTTCCTGAACTTTTTTATATAAAAAAATATTAGCTTTGTGTTTGTCAATTTAGTTGTCATATCATGTGGGTAATCTGATTCTTAAAAACACTTGCATATGCAAAGGGCATGTAGCTAATTAAAATTGTCAGTTCCACACAGCATATGCCATTTTCTATTTTGGATAGAGGGAGATAGCGCGCGGTAGGCATTTTAATTTTGAGAAGCAATGAATTTTGTCAGAAATTCACATCCTATGCCTTAACACCAAAGGTTTTTTTTTTTTTTTTCATAAATATTTAATGGCTACTAATTTGTAAACTTGCGGATAGAAGCCGAATAAGATCCTACCCTTCTAGTGGGGAAAAGGCAAAGCTACCTAACGAGAAAGCATTCTTCTCGGGAACCTGGAATGGTACTATTACTGTCTCATATGGAAAATTGAAAAAGCATATGCATCTTTGCCACAATGCGAAAGCCATAATAGGAGAAATGTTTTGTAATTGGCACAAATTCAGCATGTCACTATCTATTGTCAACCACTAGGCATAAATTTTCATTTTTTTGCTTTTGCCTTGCGTCTTGCTTTTAATTATACAAGTTTGCAATTATTAGACCGTGGCACCTATGCTTTGTTTTCATTTTCTGTGGATAAACTGTCACATCCGTGGCCCTGATTCTGGCTCGTTGGATTCTTAATCAAACAATTGTGAGATATTTGTTGGTTCCTTTTATCAGTACTCTTGGTTTCTCAAAGGGTCATGAGTATGACCTCAACTAGTTTAACCCCGTTAAGTCTTATATCGGATGGGAACATTTGGCTGCAGAGCCATCACAAGTGGTATAGTGAATCTATTCAACGATTTGACCTCCAGGGCACTTGTTTGAAATTTTTTTTTTTAAAAAAAGTTGTTTCCAACAGATACAAGATTACTTCATAACAGGGACTAAAGCATCATTTTAAAATTTTTGGATAAAAGAATTGTCCGGTTAAGGTTGATTAGATAAGTTTTTTCAAAGTAATGTAGTCAAACATGTCACATATGCTGACTGGACTCGTGCCACGTCAGACGGGACTCGTGCCACGTCAACGCCACGTAGGCAGACTCATTACCGTAAAACTTCGGAAGACCATAACTTGTGACTCGGGTATCCAAATCAGACGATTTTTTTTTTAATTTCACATAACTTTTCGAGATCTACCCAATGATATCTCATTTGACATATTTTATCTCCCACAAACATAATTTGAATTTGTAACAATTGTATCACAATCACAAGAGCGTTTAAATCCAGAAGATCTTCAAACTAAGTTTGTGGGAGATAAAATATGTAAAATGAGATATCATTTAGTAGATCTCGAAAAATTATGTGAAATATAAAAAAAATCATCTGATTTGGATACCCGAGTCACAAGTTATGGCCTTCCGAAGTTTTATTGAAATGAGTCTGTCTACGTGGCACGAGTCTCGTCAGTGTCAGTGACGGGATTAGTCCCGTCAGCATATGTGACATGTTTGACTGCATTACTTTAGAAAAACTTATCAAATAAACTTTAACTGGACAATTCTTTTACCCAAAAATTCTAAAATGATGTTTTCCCCATAACAAGGAGAGGAACTCATGGAAAGATCTTGTGAATGTTTCGGGCCATCGGGGCCGAGGCAGACCCCAGTCCAATGAATATTTAAGGACTTATAAATGTTTCACTAGCAGAAGCTTTTAAATTCGATTTCATTTCATGCATTTATTTTGAGTGAAATACCCGAATTGAGTTAAATTTGTATTAGGCAATATATATGAGCGAGATTTTTTTGACACCAGTGTTAAATTTAAAATTTGACACTTAATCTAAGAGTTATTAAATCAAATAAGATTAATGACTTTGATTTGTAAACATGTGACATCATTGCCACCCTGAATTCCATGTATAACTACAAAGCTTTGCGAAAGAACATTAGTAGTTGAATGGGAATGAAGGATCTTTTGCCCTTTGCACAAACATTGAACCCTCAGTTCAGGACAGCTGCAGCCAAAGAAGACCTTTGGTTGGTGCTTTAGTTTAATAATTTAAAGTATTGATGGAAAGCACAACTTGCATATAAATACAACACAACAACTACATAATACATATAATTGAAGTGATTGCATTGTCCTTTTGACTTCACAAGCTGCGAAACCAAATATTCACGAAATTATATTAATTGTTTTTGAGTTATAATAACCAACGCTGTCTTCTTCCTGTTAATCAAATCAAGAACTTTTATTATCTCGTTATATATTGCTAGCTTTCTTAAGAATCACACCCATTAAGTCATGAAAGGATCAGAATTTTATTAAAACAATCATACCTATGTTCTAATAAAATAAAATAAAATGTTTACATATTTTTTAGCAACTTTTAAATATATATTAAAAGTAATATTTAGTAAAATTTTTCCTACTTAAGCTATTGTCTAGGACTTTTAAAAATATGAAACTAATAATAATATAAAATATAAAATTAAATAATTTAATATTTTGTAAACAAAAGTCACACCTAATAACAAAGTCTATCCACGCGAGCAAAAAATTAAAATAAAAAAATATCAACATTGGCACATATGAAACATTAATTAAAAAGATGAAAATGAAAAGAGGAAACTTCTAAATTTGATATTAAATTTATAATTTACAATTTTTTGACAACTTTAATTATTTCTATAATTTTTGTTTTTGATTGAATTATATCCTGAATTTTAGCATTTTCACATATTGAGCTTATTTGTTAGTTTGTTAAAAATAGAAATTAAATAATAACTCTTTTAAAATCCAATGACATTAATTAATAATTTGGGAGGTTTATATTTACAATTTTTTTTTTTACAAACTCTTAGTACTCGAGAGAGTACACTCACTTAGGAATATACTCCAAGAGTGCATAGTGTAGTTTGTAAACAAAATTTTTATAAATATAACCTATCCCTTAATAATTATGCTTAAAAATATATTTTTGCCTAAATTAAAAATTATAAAGTTATTAAATCATATTCAAAATTTGATGGATACCCCAGTTATAAAAGTCACTAATTAAGTTTTTAACTTTTAAAGCTGATATTCCAAATATATATATAAAAGATCATGAAATATACACTTTTGTGTTAAAGAATTATAATTGTTTATAATATTTATTGAAAAGTTGATGATAACATTCTCTTATCAATTTTATCGTTAAGGACATTTTCGTTTCAAATTTTGATGCGTGGATAAAATACTTATAATATTTATCTAAAAATAGAAAATTCATGCACAGAAAATGATTATGAGATTTTAATATGGGAAAAAAGTATCTAATGATATTTTAGACAACTTTGTCTAATGTTCACATAAACGATATTGTTTTGAGATTGAAAAATTAAAAAATTAGAATAGTAAAGACTATTATAATCTTGAAATAAATTAAAATTACAAACACACAATGATCTTCGCCCCAAAATGACATTATTTCGGTGAATCTTAGACAAAATTATCTAAAGTAATTTTAGAAAAAATGAATCCTTTTAATATATGAATATATATTTTAAAATCGGAAAAAAGTACAATATTTTTTAAAATATGCGATTTTTATTACATTTTTAAAAATTCATTTAATTTTTATTTCATTAACATAAAAAAAAATTGAATTTTCTTCGTTAAATATAATTTTAAAATCTTATCTTCTCATGAAAATTATATTATATACCATTAGTCACTTTTGTTTTATCTTTAAACCGTTAAATCAACATGAAATCAATGGGAGAAATGTATGTAAGCGACTAAGATTTTTATTTTTATATTCGTGTAATGTGAATTGATCCTGATCCTCACGCTAACGCTTCGAAGGTAGCATGTGAACGAAACTTTTGAGTGACACATGCTATGTTGGGTAAAGTACGCATGTTATATTTATTTACGGGGAATGATTTATTTAAAAAAAAAATTATATAAATTTTTACAAATTACTCCATGTACTCCTAAAAGTATATAATATAACTTAACGTACTTACGAGAGCATATAATATAGGTTGTAAATAAAAAATTTATAAATATAACTTTTTATTTATTTAAAAAAGTATAGGGGTTGACTCGAGGTTCCATATTTTTTATGGGTCCCCAATTTTTCGTTTTACTACATAAGAGATTTTGTGCAACAATCAAATTATAATAATTATAATATTACGAGTAACACATAGTTGTGGTGTGAGTTTCTTTTTTCTTCTTTCCGCCATGTCAGCCAACAGACTTATAAGGAGAAAGAAAAAAATTTTTTTTTAAATTACAATTATATTTTAAGGGAGGATTCACTTATCATGAAAAAAGTTTACAACTCTTACAACTAATTTAATCATCGTTGATTTCTGTCAATCTAACGATTATAATTTATTGGAAATTATTGTATCGTATTTATCAATAATTATTAATTCCTAATAAGTTATAAACGTTAGATTGACGGAAATCAACGGTAATTAAATTGGTTGTAAGGGTTATAAATTTTTTTGGTGGTAGGTGGATCCTCTCCTAATTTTATAATTAGTTGCCGCAAAAAAATCGATTCTCCCATAAAAAGAGAATTACAGTTCACATTTTTTATATGCTAAATGTTAACGATTTGTGAGTAGGCGAAAGCCTTAACAATTCTAATTTTGATATGCATTTTTGGTTGGCGGAGTTGGTGAGTCAGAGCCGTAATCAACTTTTCAGTTTTGAGCCAACCGGCAACCAGGATTGATTAGTTTCTTCAATATAGAATTCTTGCAACACCATCTGTAGTTTCTTTGTTGAGACTTAACAATTCTAATTTTGATATGCATTTTTATTGGCTGGATTGGTGTCAGTGAGACTTTTATCAACTTTTATAAGAGTTATGTTATAGGAAAAATGATTCTGTTATGTTCAATATAGAATTCTTGGAACACCATCTGTAGTTTCTTCGTTGAGACCCCACAAAATGTTGTGAAAGTAACGAAATTTTTTGGATTGTTAAATGATAAATGTAATACTTTTATGTAAAGAAATTATTAATTTATATTAGAAAACTGTTTCATTACTTAATGTTAAATAAGTAACACGATAGCTTTTTCTTTCTTTTTTTGGTAGACAACACAATAGCTTTAACCCGAAATAGTTGTTTCAACTTTCAAATCATCATTTTTTACAATAATTTATAATTATTATTTTTATCTGAATAATTTAAAGTTGATTTAGAAGAATAATGTATTATTTAGGTTATTAATTTATAAACAATTTTCAAACATCAGAATGAAACTTATCTAAAAAATTAGGGTTCAAGGAATGCATTGATAAATCACATAGACATAGATGATTCGAAAATAAATCACAGGAACATTGATAAACTTTTCTCTTAAATTTTTTTCACAATTCTTCTCTCTTTTTTCGCCCTTTATAATTCTTTTCGCAATTGTCACCATTGTCTCTCAATTTAATTATATTTTTTAAGATTATAATTGATGTACTACACGTCCAATGATTTAAAATGAAATATTACATTAAACACCTAATTATCTCCCAAAGCTACTAAATACAGGGCGGCATTATATTTTTCTTGACTTGCTATAGGAATAAATGCCAGAGATCTGCTTACCAAAATAAAAATAAATATAAATGCCAGAGATCTTTCCACCACACAGAACACATAAACATCTTTTAATTGTATTTCTAAGGACTGTTTCTGGCTTCGTAAAATCTGTTATATTGCTGTAAAAATGTACGTGTTAATAGTGAGAAAGTTACTCTGATAACTGATAAGTGTTCGAAATATTGTTTGGTAACAATATGATATTTTTTTATGAAATTATAAATTAAATAAATTAACAATGAAGCATTAATAATGGTAAATTATAATTACAAGAATTTAAAGATTCTGCAATGTTTATATTGTTGATAATCATGTTTCCAAAAAAAAAAATGTTGATAATCACAATAATAGTTTAATTTGAATAACATTTATATATTTTAAAAAGTTTGGAAAGAAATAATTCAATAACAAAAAAAAAACGCGTGATTTGTTGGTCATGTAATTTATATCAGCGATAAATTATAGGAAAAAATGTTTATCATTTTAAATGACATAAAATTATATCATTTTAAGAGAGAAATAGACACAAAATAATATTTTTTATTTAAAATTTAATTTAAAAAAAAAATCACCCACTTTTTTCCCTATAATTTTCATTTTTTGCGTTTATCTCTCTCTTAAAATGACATAATTTATGTCATTTAAAACGATAAACATCAAATCCTAAATTATATATATTTTTTATTTTTCATTTGGCCATCCAAATAATGTTAATATCATCAATGTCATTTGGTAGGTGAAGTTTTTGCTTAGAGCTCTCGTAGTCCCGCTTCATATATAAAGGATCGCACGCCTCAAGCTCATATAACAGGCAAGGTGTGCTACGTGCTCATAATCTTTTTTTTTTTTGGCTCAATTGCTTCATCAATAGACTTTCAATTTGACCTTGTCAGCAATGGCTATTGAGCAAGTCCTTCACATGAATGGTGGTGATGGAGAAGCAAGCTACGCAAACAACTCCACATTTCAAGTACTATTATCATGCCCAAATCAATTTAACTATCTTTTTTTTTATCGGTTTTTGATAGGAAAAGATCTATTTATAAAAAAAATTTATAAATTTTTGCAAATTACACTATCTACTCAATACATAGTATAATTTAGTGTACTTCAAGAAGTACTAGTGTATAGTTTATAAGAGTTTGCAAATAAAAAATTTGTAAATATAAGTCTCTCCATTTTTGGTCCTTGATAATATCTACGAAATCATTTTTAGTCCCTGGTAATAAAAAAGGACCAAATTGATCTCTAAAATTATGAAAAAATGGCCACTTTAGTCCTTCTGTCAATTGTAATAAGTACTCCCTGGTCATTTTTTCATCTCTTTAGGGACTAATTTTGTCCTTTTTTATTGCCAAAGACTAAAAAAAATTTCCTGAATATTGTCATGGAACAAAAAGCGTGTTTACTCTTTTTTATATATACAATTTACATGCATGTTATTCCAAAAGGTTTTGATATTGTTCATTTCTATGATATTGATTGAGATTCTACTTGACATGCAGAGAAAGGTGATATTCATCACGCAACATATACTCGAAGATAGTATAATGAGGCTGTATTGCGCAACTTTACCAAACTGTTTGAAAGTGGCAGACTTAGGTTGCTCATCAGGTCCAAATGCACTTCTGGTTGCATCTAACATCATCAACACTGTTGATGCAGTGAGTCAAACCTTGAATCGTGAGCCACCCATGTTTCAATTTTTCCTCAATGACCTATTTGGAAACGATTTCAACACCACCTTTAAGTCACTTCCCTATTTTTATACAAGACTGCAAGAAGAGAAGGGTCACAAGTTTGGTCCATGTTTCTTTAGTGGAACACCAGGGTCATTTTATGGCAGGCTCTTTCCTAACGATTCCATTCACTTTTTTCATTCCTCCTATAGTCTGCATTGGCTTTCTAAGGTACAATATTTATTCAACTTAATATTTCTCTAAAGGGTCGACCCAGTTCAAATACCCACTTCGTGAGTGTCTGGGGAAGGGAATACTCTAGGCAGTCTTTCCCCTACTTTTTGCATGAGATTGATTCAAACCCGCGACCTGACACACCACGGCAAGCAAGCTTAATATTTCTTTAACCAAAATATAAAATAGCATGCTCACAAAGTCAACATATAACAGCTTTGGTATTAATTTTCCTTTCTATTTTTGCAACAGACTCCAGAGGAGTTGACACATGATGCAGAACCACTGAACAGAGGAGCAATTTACCTTACAAGGACAAGCCCTCCAGCAGTGCACAAAGCATACTTTGCTCAGTTTCAAAATGATTTCAAATTCTTTTTGAGGTCACGTTCGAGTGAACTGCTTCCTGGTGGTGCTATGGTCCTAACCTTTATTGGTAGAGATGAAAATAATGAACTAATAAATGCTTGGGTGGTTATTGGTATGGCACTCAATGACATGGCTGCAGAGGTGTTCATTCTTATATATATATATATATGTATCTATATATATATATATATATATATATATATATATATATATATATATATATGGGTCAGGATCATTTTACACCAGTGTAAGTTACACTCTCAATCTTGTCCGTTGATCCCACTTACATCTAAGGGCTCAAATTTTTTAAGAATGTGAGCCATTGGATACAATTTGAAATTTGACACTCTTACACCGGTGTGAAGCCTGCCCCTATATATATATATATGTAGAATCCTTTGACACCAGTGTTAAATTTGAAATTTAACACCTCATCTGAGAGCTATTAAATCGAAAAAAATCAATGGTGTCACATGCTTACAAATCAGAATCGTTGATATTTTTTGATCTAATGGCTCTTACATGAGGTGACAAATTTCAAATTTGACACCGGTGTCAAAGGACTATATATATATATATATATATATATATATATATATATAAGATCCTTTGATATTGGTGTCAAATTTAAAACTTGATACTTCGTCTGAGAGCCATTAGATAAAAAAAAGATCAATGGTGTCTCATGCTTACAAATCAGAACCATTGATCTTTTTTGATCTAATGGCTCTCTGGAGTGTCAAATTTCAAATTTGACACTGATATCAAAATCTTACCTAAATTTGTAGCTTTTGGCTTTGTTAATGGAGAAGGGATATTCTTACTACCAAAATTTTCTACTACCAACTTACTACCTATCTAATCACCATTGAATCAAATAGAGAGAATAAAAAGTTTTTGAAAAAAAGAGAAAATGTTGATCCTGGTGATTTATATAAATTTGTAGCTTTTGGCTTTGTTAATGAACTATCAAAATTAAATAGTGAATATATTAACTATATGGTGCAGAATTTGATGGAGCAGACAAAATTGGACTCGTTTAACATTCCATCATACTGTCCTACGCCTGAGGAGATTAGACAAATAATTCAAGAAGAAGGATCTTTTGATATTCAAAGGTTGGAGACAATAAGAACGGATTGGGTCAAGAACATTAATGTGAGTGATGATGACTCACTTATTGATGAAGAAACGAGAGCTGAGGCAGTGGCAAAGTACATAAGAGCTGTTGCAGAACCAATTTTGAAGTCAGAGTTTGGGGAAGCAATCATGGATGAGCTATTCCGCAGGTTCAAAAACAAGATTCTCAAACTTTATGGGGTTGAGAAATTGGAGCTCTCTAATCTAGTCATGCACATCACAAAAACTACTTGAAAGCCTTCATGAATCATGAAAGAGTACCTGATAATTACATGACAGAGGAAACGCTTTAAAAGCATAGAACATTGGACGCAATAAATTCCCGTTTAAATGTGTTGTAAACAATTACAGTGAGTTTGATGTATTTATGAAAATTCAAATTTGGAATTATTAATGTAACATTTAAATTTTACACTTTAGTCTTTATTTTATATTTGGTTTCTTTTTAAAACATTTCCATCAAATATGGTGTACATCACAACCATTATGTTTTCTGATATTATTTCTAAAAATAAATAATTCTTTTCTATTTCTGTGTCTTAGAACAGTTTTTAGGGGGGATATGTCTAGTAACATGTTCTATTTTTATTCCGAGAATGAGAATAACATTTGATAATACAACAAATAATAGAATAAAAAATATTCCTATTAAACATAAAATACTTTCGGATAATTACTTTCTTTTTCATATGGTGTGGTGGTGGTGGTGGTTGTGACGTGGTGGTAGTGGTGTGGTGGCAGCGGCTACGATGTGATGGTAATAGCAGTGATGGTAGTGGTGGTGGTGACGGCAGTAGCTACGACGATGGTGGTGGTGGCGGCGGCAACAACAATGGTATTGGAGGGAATTGTGGTGGCATGGTGGTGGTTGGTGGCAGTGATGATGGCGATGGCAGTGGCGTGGAGGTGGCGGTGGTGGTAGTGACAATGGCGGTGGTGGTACAACGACTGCGATGGTGGCGATTGTCGTGTCATGATGGTAATGGTGGTGGTGGTGGTGGTGGTGATGGTAGTAGTAGAGAGTGATTGAGAGAGACAAATATTTTTCATTTGTACCCGAGAACAAAAAAAAAGTAAACAAATTTTAATTCATTTTTCTGTTCTCCATCCCAGAAATTGAACTGGTTCATTCTTGTGATCAAAAAATAAATCAGTTTTGTCAAACACTATTTTGTCCATTTATATCCTCGAAAACAAAAATTGTAAAGAAATAGATTCGGGAAAAGTCATCATGCACACCTTTTAGTGAGTAGCTTTTTTTTTTTGAATAAATTCAAGGGTATCCTCCAGCCGTAACCGAAGACTAATCCCCATCGAGTGCTGTCGGACCCTTTCGGGGGTGCCTCTCCCAAATCCTTTTAGTGAGTAGCTAAGGATTAGATAAGTGAAATATTCTTCTTCCATTAACCTATGACTCCATGTAAACATAAAATAAGTGAATTCATAGCATTATATTTGAAATTATTATTGGACATTTATCTTACATGTAATGAGTTAAAAACAAAAAAATGTTTTGCTTACCAAAAAAAAAACACGTTTTTTTTTTTTGGTAATCAAACACGTTTTCTTATTTAGCTATGATATTGGATTTGATAAATGTATTTGAAACAAAGTCATCATTACCAATGTACCACAAAAAAAAAAAAAAAAAATCATCGTTACCGTCCCCCCGACCTGAATTGATAGTCTTCTAGCTTTTGAAGAGTGAAAGACCCCTATGCTTCAAAATTGTTTAACTTTTTTTTTTTGGTACACTATTGTTTGACTTTCTCTGCTGAAGGACAATATCTTGACATTTTAACGGAGTCCAATTTCGCGTCTTCAATTAAAGTCTACAGTAATATGAACAACGAGATTGTCCTGTGATATTCTTGGTCACGTTAGATCTGCATGTCTATACAATGTGTTGTTGGAATTCATGTCCCATTTTCCTTTAGGGGGCGTTTGGTTGAGTAGAAATTTTTTGAATATTAGGTGGTGTTTGGTTCGGGGTATCAAGGAGGATGCCTATGCAAGTGAAAGTGGGAAAGCAAAACAGCCATATTTGGTTCACAGTTTCCTTCAATTTCCCCATCTAAGCTATTTGCATAGCTTTCAGCTTTTTGTAGTAGATAGCAAGGAAAATTCACTGTTACGAAAGCCAATTTGTATGTGGTTTTTCAAACTTAGCCAGGGAAATGAAGGATAGGGCAAATGGCATCGGGCCATATTACCCTCATCTAAAGCGCGAAGAAAGATAAGGTCAGCAGCTTAAGCTTATCTTCATTTTGTGGTTCTGAAGAGCAAATCAGGAAACGGCGAGAGGAAGCTCCCTGGTTTTGCATGTTCGATTGTGACCCAAAAGAGTAACCAAGGAAGTAAGCGTCGTTTAACAACTTAGTAGCTTATGGTGTTTACTTTCTAGAAATATGTGCTTTACCATTTCCGTCTTTGTTTAAGTTTATTTCACAAAATGCATGGTGGAAGGAACCGCATTGTCGGACTTTAGCTTGACGATTGACCCTTTTTTTCGTAGATCCTGCATCATTGCCGACCGTTTGTAGTTGCAAAGGAGTGACGTCGACAGAACCAACATTCACAGCAACAGATCCTACATCCTTTCCGCTCGAGTAAGTCTTCCTTGGTTCGATCTGTCTTGAATAAGTGATGCCATTAGTCGTACTCACGGTTTGTTTTTATGTTTTTTTTTTGTAAGCAATTTTATGTTCTTTTTAACTCATGTTCATCAATACTCTTTATCTGAATATTAAACTTGTCCTTATACATGTTTTAGTATTTTAACTTCATATATTGTAGTTCCTATGTATATATGTGGTTCTGCACATTTTGAAGTCAAGCACAGATGCAACTACTTATTTTTTTATGTGACTGTTGACATATATGGCAACAGGTTCTATTTAAACTTGCAGCTGATAATGGAGTAGTACAATCATATTGCTGTCAAGGCCAACTCCAACTGTTTTGTGGTGTTACTGGCTACCATGATGAGAAATGGCAGCAAAGATAGAAGTTACATGGATTGAAAGAATGAAATGATATTGTTATGTCATATCACGTGTAATGGAACCATTTATAACATATCCACCAAACAGGGCATTTGCCATATATGTATTAGCAATTAGTCCGACACATTAATTTAAAAAATGTTAAATTTCGACACGCTAGGACACGTTTTGATATATGTGGTGTATATTTTATTTAATATTCAATAATGTAATAAAAAAATGAATCTAAACTTATAATATTCATAAATTTTGCAAAAAAAAAAAGATATCTCAAATATTTATATTAAACTCAATAAAATAGTAATCGTAATCCAACCTGGAACTAAAAACTCAACGTGAATTTCTATAACGTGTGTTGGAGTGTCGGGGAGATGTTAGCATATATGTATTAGCAATTAATTTTTTATGTTCGGTCCATCCCAACTGTGGTCCTATGAAGATGTTTACATATGGTTGTTATGTATTTTCAGTGTGTATTACAATGAAGATGGTTGTGAAATGTTAATGCTACTCATAGTATTGTTTTTATTAATCCTGTTTGGTTCACACATTTCCATTCTTACTTCATGGTTCAAATAAATAATGGAACCAACAAAAAGGGAAATTTGTAATTGAAGAAGAGGTGCACAAAAGTGCTTCATATTAATTGAATATTCACAAGTATGTAGTTGATGAATAAGTTACAGATGAGAAATGTACATGACTATTAACTTATTGCTAATACATATATGGCAATAAGAATATTGCTGAATAAGAATACATGACTATTAACTTATTGTTAATTAATTGAATAATTAACATATTGTAAATAATGAAAAAGGTACAACACAATTCGGAATATACACCATGCTGCTCTTCTTGGACACATTCAACCCCGTGAATTAACTTACGAGATCTTAACTATGACCTAAATTCACTATGACAGCTATTAAGATACTCTTCATTATCCCCAGACACAGGTGTTGCCTTAACATCATCTGCTTGCTTGTATTTTGCCTTGATATTAATGGCTCATGATAGTAATAGCCTTGATACTCCAGGTTCCTTCATCAGCTTGATCCAATAGGACCACGTTTGTGGTTGCTGTTTGGTTTGTAAGCCTTCAATATCGTGCTGTGACACTCCTCATATCAGCTTCATGGTACCTGCATCAGATGAACTAGGTTAGGTAACAATTCAGAAAATCATATTCTAAAAAAGTTGTAGTTGTAATTTTAAACCACTGGATAATAACCAATCAAAAGAAACAGAGGTAAATCATGCTAGATGGAAATACCTCATGGAAATACCTATAATAGGTGACAGAACATGGTTGCAGAATTTCTAATTACCAAAGCTACATCATGTTTTCTAGTAAGAAGCTGTATCCATTCTTAATGGGGTTGCTCATATGGGTTCTTGCCATTGTGGTAAATATGAATTTACAATTTGAAGTACCCATCATATACAAAGGATTAAAAGAAAGAATGATGTAGTGATACAATTTCCATTACCACACATACAAAGGGGAAAAAAATACATGACTAAATGAAAAGGTGTCAAGATGATTATGCAGTAAAAACTTCTAATCAGATTGTTCACACTCCAAAACAACTATAAAAAGAAAAAAGAACTACTGGATAACAGGCAAATCCTTCAAGAGCATACATTCTTGCAATGGCTCAATCATGAGACACCTCAAATACACCATAACTTCAATGAAAAGTATCTTTTCTTTTAGTACATAAGTGAAAAGGTTTTTAATTTAAAGGCAAGGTCATTTCTGTCCTTTGATTGTATGAAAGCCAAGGCCAAATGGTGCTCACAGGGAAAATTGGAGTTATTTGTTCATTTACTTTGTCTTTACTTATATCTTTTCATAATAACTTTTAGTTATGCCACATACTTATGCACCACTCACGATTCTCCAGTTTTCTAAGTTTTGTTTTTTTCTTCTTATTTTTGCATGGTAGATGTTGCATTAACTAACGTCACATTCAATGTCTCTCATAGCAAGAGACTAAATTATGCCTTTAGTTGGTTTTCTATGCAGTATTTTTAGAGCCACAAATAGTTGGAAGGTGGAAGAGGCTGAGTTAGCTTTACATATCTTAGGTGGAAGTTGTATTACTATTCCCAATTTTAATCAAAAGGAAATATCAAATTTCCTGTATGCAGGAAGCTTACCTTCAAGAGCTTGGAGTGACCTTTCTGATCCTAATAATTTCAGAGCAATAGGTTGATCTGGACCAAACACTTCACCAGATGCAAGCTGACATAATAAATCAACTCAGATTCCAGAGTGGAACTATATTGCATGCCCATTAAAGGTAGTAATTCTCTCATAAAAAGATATCTTAAAGTACATGCAAAATAAAGTTGTCAGCCTGAACAGTTAACATAATATAGAAAAAATCTTGAAAAGAAAGGCAAACACTCACATATCTCCAATTTAGCTTTCATGCTCAATTCAATTTCTATTGCATACAACAACAAAGATACAAGAATGTGGTGCTTCTAATACATCTTCAAACTATAAATCTCAAATTTATAGATAGTGGTAAGTTTAAAATTGCTCGAGAAGAGATGATGTTACGAAGAATAACATAAGTAAATTCAAACCCAAAATGATGCATATGCATGTTAAACAATTTACTGCAGTGCTCATCCAGGTATGTGGCCATCATAATAAATTCCTCAATCAATATAAAGAAACACAAATTCCAAGTCTGAAAAGAGAGTACTGATATAATAAGAAAATAATTGAAAATAGATAAATTGAGATAAGAGATAGACAAATTGAACTTCTAACGTGCTTCACTGACCCGGTCCTAATTTAAATCCAAAATATATTTACCTTGAAAAGTAGATGATTGGAAATCATTCCAGCAGCACCTGAGACTGCGATGTTAATTAATTTCTTCCAGGATCTTGTCTCTTCTTCCTGCACATTTGCCAAATATTTCTAAGAGACATAGCTTAGATTGACAAATTAATTGTGTGCTAGCATCAAAGAGCCATTAGATTCAAATGCACAGAGTTATCCCCGCCCCTCTTTCAAAGATCTCATAACAAATAATATGAATACAATATTACTTTAATGTCCCCAAATTCAGTTAATTGTTCATGTTGTGTATCTTTCTATAATGAGATTAGTATGGGGATTCACTTGAATATAAAAAAAGAAAATTGGAAAGAAAAAAAAGATCCGCAAGATATCACACACTGTACAGCAAGTTAAAAATATCAACCACTAACCCAACAATTTTCATAAAAGCAACTAAAGGAAGCATCGTTATTCCAGCCCTGTCACACAATGCCATCAACGATATTAACACCGACTAATTGGTATATACTTTATTGGTCACATTAAGTAGAACGGTTGTAAATTTAAAAGAACACCAAATGAAACAAATACTTAAGTTCTGAAACGGTGACACTTTGTATCTAGAGGAATTAATAGGGTTAAGGTAGCTCTATGAATTGCTACAGCATGGTGGACGGTTTGATGAACCCAACTCCAAATTGTTTCTGATATTTGACTCTAAATGGTTTGGATAGCAACTAATAGAAGATAAAAAAACCATTCCCCATTAAACTCTAACTAGGGAGGGTAGAGGTGAGGGCAATCCTTGGACGCAACCTTACCCTTGTAGCTAAACATTGACTTAATTGTCAGAACTCAGAAGTGATAAGTAATGAAGCTAAATATATAAGGGTTCTCAACCAGAAAAGAAGCCAACTGATGCGACCATAAACTCCTCATAGCTGATGCCACCATCCTGTGAAAACATAAAATTAAAAATTGTTTGTGCGGATTTCATTTGAATGTGTGGGGCATGTAACAGAAGTAACATGAGAACCACCAATAATTGCAATTGTTTCATGAATTCCACATAGATATTCCCTCCCACATGTTATTATCATGATCGTAGATATTTAGGAATCGAATATTATTTAAAATACCAGCATATCTGCAATTGAACGCGATAATTCCCTAAGTCTACGCATATCATGGTCGGACTCAGATAATTCCTTCAAGTCTACGCATCCAAGATCAGTAAACAATTGAACGCGAACTTCAACAATCTGTTTCAAATGAAGAAAGACTTGCAATTTTTCACATAAAACCCTAAAATCTGACTTGCAATTTTTCACATAAAACCCTAAAATCTGAGATCAACATGACAGCACAATTTACAAGTAAATAAATAGAAGGAGAAGCTTGCCTCGGAAGATTTAATGGCTGCGAGTAACCTCTACAAATCGGTGCTGGAGCTTCCTTTCGCCATTTTCCACCGTCTCTGTTCTCTATCTTCTTTTTTGGTTTTGATTTTCATTTATATATATTTCCATTTTCTAGTGCGTTTGTTATTAATTTTTGCCTCGCTACTTTTCGCGCCATTCCTACCCTCACTGGATCCATTTTTCTTTTTCGCGTTTCTATCTAATTTAAAAAATTTTTTAATTTTCCCAATATTTTTTAAAATAGTGATATTTTCATAATTGTCACTTATTTCTCATCTATATTTTAACTCAAACCAAACATAGATTTTATAAATTTTACCTAATTTGTTCTGTAAAATTTTTTCCAACCAAACAACTTTTTTTTACATTTTCTTACCAAACTCACTTTTCAACCATTTCCCTATCAATTACATTTTCATAGTATTCTAAAAATTTCTCCTCAACCAAATGCCCCCTTAGGGAAATATAATTGATAGGGAAATGGGAAATGGTTGGAAAGTGTAAAAAAAGTTTGGTAGGAAAAAAAATTAAAAATGTAAAAAAAAATTGTTTGGTTGGAGATAAAATATAGATGGGAAATAAGTGTCAATTATGAAAATGTCCCTGTTTTTAAAATAACTATAAATTAAGAAAGTCTATAACGGTCCTGGAAACAATTTTTAATTTTATGTTCTCCCAAGATGGTGGCATCATGGTGTTATGGATTGGATAATTTACAGCTTTCGTGTATGAGAATTGCAATAGCTTTAGTCTCCGATTAGTCATCTTACCGCCGACGAAAGTAACCTTTTTTATTTTTGAATCTCAATAGCTTGCGTGTGACCATGACAAATCATTGTTTATATAAATCTACAACTTCACAATTAGTTTTCTAATACAAAATGGAGGGTCAATTTGGTCACGATTTTTTCTCTCAATTTTCTACTTCTCTAGTTTTCCATAAATACCACATCTCAAGAGGTATTCTTAAATAGTGAATTTGAGCACAAAATCAACTGAAATATGGTTTCCTATGCAAACTTCTTTCCTAGACTTTTTTTCATAAACTTGTACCAAACATAGCATTTTGGGATACCTACCCACACTTCCCCATCTATCCCAAAAGAAAACCTAAACCAAACACACCCTTAGAGTTGACTTTCTAGGGATTCCTCAAATTCATAGATGGGTTGTGGGGGCTCACGCCAAAACTATTTAGGTACCGTGGTTTCATTGTTTTTGTTGGTTAATGGCTTCTCCCACCGGCTTTGCACTCGTTAATCTCCCAAATCCAAAAAAACGAATTGGCAAGTAGGGGTGGTGAACGACAAGGGATACGACACGACACTCCGACGCGTTAATTCTAAAAAATAAAAGTTCGTTTAATAAAAAGATTCAGGCTTTAATTCAAAACTTAGAGACACGTTTAGATATATAAATATTTATTTATATTTTTTAATTGTAATAACTCTCTATATATTATATTTAATATTTAATAATTTGACAAAAAAATGATTTTATTCTAAATTATGCTATTTGGATATATATTGAATTTTGTATATTTATGGAATTACATATCATATCCCAAATATTTATATTAAACTCAATAAAATGATAATCGTAATCCAACTGCTTGTTTGTGTCAATTTATTTTTTATTTTATTTTATTTTTTATTTTTGTTGGCACTTTTTTTTATAATGGGCTAAGATCAACGCAAATCAACATTTGAACCTTTTTTTAATTTATATAATGCGTGCAAATTTGAAGTAAGTCGGGGAGAAATTAATTTTTTGTGAAATTCTGTTCTCTTATTTGTATTCTTTAACATGTTCAGGACACGACACGTCAGGATTTTTGAAGTGTCGGTGCTTCATAGGTGGGGGCTCACACCAAAACTATTTAGGTACCGTGGTTTCATTGTTTTTGTTGGTTAATGGCTTCTCCCACCGGCTTTGCACTCGTTAATCTCCCAAATCCAAAAAAACGAATTGGCAAGCATATTCGAGGACACAACCAAACAAGTATAAACAACCTCATCAAAATGTAAGCAAACATGAAGAGGAACAAAGATAAAAAAACAGCCAACTCAAAGAGAAAGCCGATCTTTTAACTTAAAGTTTCTGATCCCTCAAAAGTATATCTATGAGCGAATACATCCGAAGAAAAGAAAATGCACCTAACCTAAATCACCTTACAGTCATAACATGTGGACCTAAAAGATTTCCACTAGCAATATATATGACTGTTGAAGTCTGTTCAACGAGTTGTTCGTAATTTGTACACAGATCTAACATAATCCTCCAATCTAACATAATCCTCCAATGATTGTGCCTGAAACAATGAAATACAAGGCTTCCGCATTGAATAACAGCATATGAAACACTGAAAAAGAAAATGTGCAAATCAAGTGACTTGGTATCAATTAAAAAAACGCACAAGAAAAAAACCTAAGCATTCTCATAAAATTCTCTGAAGCAGAATCATTAATAATGTATTTTATGGGCACGTTTGTAAAACTTTTAACAAAATAACTAGGTGTGATAAAATTGGTGTCGAATTTTTTCATGTTTGGTGGCTGTGCAAATTTTAAATCTTACCAAATCAGTTTTTAAGTCAAAACTTGTTTCAAAAGAAATCCAAAACAAAGTTTAGAAACTACCCCATAATTATTTAAATCAATTGTTTCCTTTTTCTCTTCCAACTTTATTTGGATTTTAAAGACTCAAGTTTTACTAAATAATATTTAATGCTAAACTAGTTCAAGACCAAATTTCATACAAAATAAGAATTATTTTAACAACATCATCAACGTCAACAGCACCTTTAACCCAAATTAATTGGGGTAAGTGGAAGATGAACCCAATGATAAATAAGAGGAGATTATAAAAATAAAAATAACAATAGAAAAAAATAATAAATAAATAAAAATAAAAATTTTAGGGAAGTGGGAAATAAGATAAAAGACAAGGGGAAAAGAAAGAGAGAGGGGATTGAAGAGGAAAATGACTCAAAAGGGATCATCTGGAAAATAAGAATAACAACAGGCTTAACCTTCCACCCTACTTATAGTTTTTCTCCATTCCGTCCTAAGACATATTGTTCGCCAATCTATATCCTCATCCATTAAGTCTTGTTTAACTACCTTTCTGCAGGTAAGTTTCAGTCTACCTCTATCTCTCTTTGTGTCGAGCTCTTGGTAACAAACTTTTGTTCTTACAGGAGCATCTAGGGGTCGCCGTCTCATTACGTGCCCAAACCACCTCAATCTATGCTCCCTCATCTTTTCAGTTACCTGTACTACTTCTACCTTTCATCGAATATCTTCATTTTTTTATCTTATCCATCCTCGTATAACCACACATCCACCTTAACATTCTCATTTCTGCTACTCCCATTTTATGCTCGTGTTGCCTATGTGCTGGCCAACATTCAGCTCCATATAACATTGCAGGCCTTATTGTTGTTTTATAGAATTTTCCTTTTAGTTTAAGGAAAATTTTGCGGTCACACAAAAACCCAGATGCATTCCGCCATTTCATCCATTCTACTCTGATTCTATGATTTACATCTTCATCAATCGCACCACCTTTTAAAATTGATCCTAGGTATTTAAAAGCATCTTTCTTGAGTACCTCTTGATCAAATAGATGCACAAGGTCTTGATCTCTATCTCTTACTAGAGAAAACTCACACTTCATATACTCAGTCTTGCTCCGGCTTAATGTGAAACCTTTAGACTCGAAAGTGCTTCTCCACAATTCAAGTTTCCTATTAACACCATCTTTAGTCTCATCAATAAGCACAATATCATCAGCAAAAAACATACAGCACCGCACTTCCTCTCGAATGTCTTTTGTTTGTTCATCCATCACTAAAAATTGAAATTTAAATCAATTCCAATTTTATAGATTTATGAAACTAGTTATGAAACCTAAAAAATTATGAACCTGTCATTTAGTTCGCCATACAGCCCCTAAGGTGACAAGATGATAACAAATTAGGAGCGATCTAGCACAGCACTTCAGCATACAAGCTCACCATGGTTCTACGGCTTATGGACCATAATAAAGCACCAAAACACATTCTATATATCTCCTCTACATAAATAATAATGATAAAATAATATCCAGCGGAGTTCAATATATAAAATTAAATTGGATACTTGCCTCATTTTAAAAAGCAGACACAACCTGAAGAAGGGACTGAAAATCTCCTAGATTTTAAACAGCCATCTTCATCTCAATCTTCTGGTGAGGATCATAGCCTATGAGCTTGAAATCAGCAGCCACAAAAGAATCTATATCTTTCTTCTTTGGATTTATCTTCAAAGACTGCATTGAAATTAAGGTAGTCAACAAGGAAACAAATTGTAAGGGGTGCTAAATGGTAAAAGTTTTATAGCAAACTACATTAAAGCAAATAATTTCCTTGAACATTACACATACTGGAAAAGGTTTTGGTAGGTTATGAAGCTGCTCCCGCAAAGGCATCAGATGATTGCGGTAAACATGCGCATCCCCAATAACATGGATAAAATCACCTGGAATAAGTTCTGACAAGAAAAAAACAGAATATAAGGATTGGTTTGTCTATTTTTAAATTACTTTTTTAAGCTGTATTCTTCTACAGTGATACTATCAAACCAATAAACTTCTGAACCCTGAACCCACCTACACCAACATGCAATGGTGAAACAAAAACTTTCTGATAAACTTCTGAAAACAACTTTACCCAAAAAAAACTATAAAAAATGATGAAGAGTGCAATATATGAAAGAATACTACCAAGAAAAAACAACATAAAGATAAAGGCTTTGGACTCTTGTACGCATAAGTTTTCAAAAGAATATAGAGAACTGAATCAACCTCCTCGCAAGACTGATGTCCCCCCAAAAAAAAAATTTAAAGAGATAAACTTTCTAGGGTCAATCTCAGTTTAACCAACAAAACCAAATCAGGCTTGGGCTGAGCTCAGCACATGCACAAGTCTGATTATTACCCCCTGGCCCCTGCACACAAAAGTAACCGCAGCATAATATTAAATATTAGAGAACCACCACCTATTAATTAGCTTAAAACCATTTACAACCAAATGAAATGGCATATATCATCTCTTATTCCACCAAAAAATACTCAAGATTTAAGAAGATATGTACATCCGACTACATATTTTTAAGTCTATAGCAAATGCTTTCATAATTTGCATACCACAAACATGAGCAATCATGCATGTCAAAAGGGCATAAGATGCAATATTAAATGGCACGCCCAGGCCCATGTCAGCAGATCGCTGATACATTTGACATGACAACTCCCCATTTGCTACATAGAACTGCAAAAGATAAAATTAAAAATTAAAAAAAAAATCTTTAAAATGGAGAAAAAGAGAGACTTTTTTCAATGAGAAACTCAAACAAAGCTGCAGACCTGCGCAAACATGTGGCACGGTGGAAGAGCCATCAATTTAAGATCAGGTGGATTCCATGCAGAGAGAACGATCCGTCGATCATCAGGATTATGCTTTATCTTGTTAATAACATCTAAAAGCTGATCGAATCCTTGGCCAGAGTAGTCAGTATGCATGTCAGTATACCTATAAAATGCAAGACCAAGGAATAAAGAACTGGGCTATGACACATAAATCTATTGACCTACTCAGAAAAAAGTATAATCCACCTACCTGGCACCAAAGTGCCTCCACTGAAACCCATAAACAGGTCCCAAGTCACCTTCCTCCCGCTCTGTGAAACCAATACTGTAATAAAAAATGTAAAGCCAGTTAGCAATTGCAAGAAGAAAAGTATAAAATTTGTACTTAAAAGTTAAAACAATTGATAGTCATGCTTGCCTATCGAGGTATTCTCTGGATGCATTGCCATCCCATATATGGATGCCTTTTTCCTGGAGAACCTGTCAGTATAACATGTTTTAAGAATGAAGTTCAAAATAATCATATCGGCTCTACTGACAAAAGATTCTTTGAGAACGAAAAAATAAAACACCTCATGCAAGTGAAGTATTGTGATTAAAGTTTTAGTCCAGAACCATTTATACTTTTCATATCAACAAAGAAAAAGTGGACAAGCAAGTGGAAATTGAGCTATCATCAAACTATCTTATATTCTATAGCATCACAAATAGATTAAGTTTTTCAATCTCCAATATAAACAAAATTCCATGAACTCCCTTAGCGACCATCAAGATCTAATGTTTCTTCAAAACAGTGACAGATATGAGTCAACAGCTTATGAGTTTGAAGCTGCTTATGCCTGGCTTTTAACTATTCACCAAAGAACCAAGCAAAAAATCAACAAACTCTCCTCATTTTTTATACATATCATGACATACTGTCTCAAAGCATTTAGCATAAAAGATAAATTCATTCAGTTATGTATGGATTAACAAGAATCCAATCATATTATACACATTTGATCAATAATTTCAAATTTACAAGTTCAATAAAATTTTAAAAACAAATAATACTGGGAATGTGAGTTGGCTTGGAAGCTCCTAGCTTTCCATAAGTCTACCTCTATTTAGACCTAAGCTTAAATAATATAAAGTACACCAACCTCAAGTTCCACAATATTTGGCTAAATTCAGCTTGTTTGTGACCTAACTAAGAAAGGTGAGGATTTGTATGTGTGTGGGAAAAATTAGCAAAATAATAATTACCTTGGCATTTGTTGAGCCACTAATAAACCAAAGAAGCTCTTCAACAACCCCTCGCCAAAATACTTTCTGGGAATCAAATGAAGAAATCAAGTCAAATTCTCTATCAAAATGTTAAAATAGATATTCCTCTTCCCCAAAAAACATCCAAAGTAGGAAACACAAAAAATAATTAAATCAAAACAACAGGAAAAAGAAACAAAATCACATGAATGACAAGTCATTTTGCACAATAGATTAAACACATATCTTAAGCGGTAAAATCCACTACATGCCTTAGTTGTTAGAAGAGGAAAGCTTTTGCGCAGATTGAACCTCATCTGTGGAAATATAGTGATGAAGTCAGCATATAAAACACAACAACCCTCAATATACCAATAAAAATATTACCTGGCAACCGAATTTTGACAAGGTACCAGTCCCCGTCCTATCATCCTTAGTTGTACCTTCGGAAATGATTTCTTGAACCAGCCTAAGATACATGTACTCCTCATGTCTCTCAAAAATCATATTAGGAAGAAAAGAAAATTTCTCAATCTCAAATTTAATGGAATCTGAATTATTTTCCAAAGGAGGATAAGCATTCTGACTTAGGGACTCTGCTGCAGAACTCCTTACACGCACATAAGTGGTGAAAGAATAGCTGATGTTGTTTTCCACCTTAGGGAAGGATGAGTACCATGGCCGAAATATAGTAGAATCAACTGGAGGCATAAAAGTGTCACACTCAATGCTTGCTCGAATTTCTGTGATGTGGATAGCTTCACATCCAGTTGCATTGAGAGCCTCTCTGTACATGGAAATTATCAGCCATAACAGAGAAAGAGCTCAATATGAAAAGGAAGGAGTAGAAAGGGGGGAAAAAAGGATATACCTAAATATCTGACCGCCTCCTATGACAAATACTTTCTCAATTGACAGACAGTAAGGAGACGCAGCTAAAAGTTCCAATGCAGAAGACATACTTCCGCATATAACAACATTCTCTGCCGTTGCAATATCAAAGCTACCTGAGCGAGTCAGAACAACATTAAGGCGACCAGAAAGAGGCCTGTAATCAAGAGGGATACTCTCCCATGTTTTTCTTCCCATTACAATAGCATTCTTCTTCCCAGGGTCAGATGTTTTCGTAGTGATCTCCTTAAAAAATTTGAGATCAGTAGGTAATCTCCAGGGCAATTTTCCATCCTTACCAATGCCCATATTTTGGGTGGCAGCCACTACTACTTGGTAAGTCCTCTGCGGAATAGGTAGTGGCTTGACAATGCCAATGCTGTCTCCATTGGTGTTTTGAAAAGAATCACCTGCCATAATAGAACTCAAAAGCCGACAGACACTTAAAGCTGGCGTCCGGAAACAAGGACTGCACAACCAATTCTTTTGGAAGTGCAGCGGAAGCTGAAACCCAAAAAGATACTAAATTAAAACTAATAACTATAAATGACACCACTCATATACAAAACATAATGAGATGAAATGGATACAGCATACTGTTAGCAAGGAGAGGAAAAAGAACAAGGATATACAACTAAGACTTAAGTTGCTTCAAAGATGACTAATAGGGAGAGGGGACATAACCCCCATATTTCAGCAAGAATTGCTGCAGCTAATGTGTGAATAAATCCAAGCAAGTTACGTTACAGAATGGTGCTAAACACTGACCATATGACGTTATGTTTTGGCTTCACAACAAAAATGAAAGCTTCCTCTCCCCTTTTCCCCTTCTGCACAAAATAAACTTTCTCAAAGACTCCGTAAATTTCCCAAAACCTGTTTAATCACTTAAATTAAAACCAAACACACACATATGGCATTATTACAGCACAAGACGCATATAAGAAATTCAATCATTTCTCGAACTATCAAAACGACTGAAAGGGAAATGGAAAGATTACGAAGCAAACACGAAGTTTAAGAAACAAATTCATCGGTATCTACGAGCAACACAAACAACCCATGCAACATATTCAGTAAAAATAAGTAAATTAAAGACAAAGAAAAGAATAAAACTGAAAATGTGAAGAAGGAACTGACCGATCTCAAAACGAAGCGCGGAATTTTGGAAGAGTAATGACCTAAAAAGTAAAGACCTTGCGCAAAATTCCACGAACTTTATAAACTCGTAAGCAAAATCAAAATCTGAAAAGGAAGAATAATTAGATAATAAAAATAAAGGTTGTGAGAATTTTTGGAGCTAGTGAAAACGGAGAAATATCCCTCTCTGAGCTTTAGCCTTTGGATAATATAATATAATATGGGAAATACAAGTGTTATCTGATAGGAAAAATCTCTACTTTCCTACACATTCAATATAGCGTGGGATCTACTTCAATTTTTTTTTTTGTTTTTTATGTACAATGGAGCCTACGGTATTTTTGTGTCTGTAATGAATGATGCCATGTTACATGACACATGATTATCTTTATAAACGGAAAATATTTTCTCATATTATTGAAGAAAATATTTCTCATATCACACATACATTAATATATATGTTTTATTTTTATATTTTTTTATTTCTTAATTGTGGGACCTACGCTAATCATATGTGCGTAGGGAAATTTCATTTTGTCTAAGGGGGCGTTTGGTAAAGGAGATAATTTTTGTTCTCAGTTAAAAAAATTTGCCAGGAACATGGTGGAGAAAATTTATAGCCGGGTAAGATAAAAAAAGATGTTTGGTAGATCAAAATTTATTGCTGGGAAAGATAAGAAAATATGTGTTAGGTGTGGGCAATTTTTTTTCCATAGTTTAGATGGTAAAGTTTTCAATTGAAATCAAGTTTAAAATTGTTATCCATCAAAAAAAATTTGCCATCCACTTTTTTATTTCTCTCCTACCAAACATAACTCTCCCGGGTAACTTTTTTTTTCCCTCCTACCAAACACCCCCTAAAAGAAAAAACAAAGCCCATAATATAATTTAATTTTTCCCGCCGAAAAACAGAAAGATAAGAACAAAGTCAGAAACCAACAAAAATGAAAATCCAAAACCAATTTTCACGCAGAGTCCCGCCCCCTCCGCTTTGAAAAGCATTAATTTGCCCCTTTTTTCACCCTCCGTACATGCCTGATACAAAATAAATAGACACAATTATTGTAATTAATGTTACGAAAATTGTATCTTATTTTAAAGGACATACCTTACATTTTTTCATTCTCATAAAGAGATGAAACTGATATCTTTAAAACTTTTTTTCATATTTTTTCCAATGATTTATCTTTTTCTCTAATTTAAAATGACATAACTTTATGTCATTTAAAATTATACACATTTTTTCCTAAAGATTAATATGGTTTTGAATTTTCTAGATTATTATATGAAAATATCACCTTTACAGTTTAAACAAGTTTCTGCAATTATATATCAAAAAAAAAAAACAAGTTTCTGCAATTTATTTGTCCAAGCTCTTCAATTTAAGTAAGTTATTTCTAGGGTTTTTGACCAAGAAAATACAAATTTCAAAAAATTTCACACCAAAAGTTTTACCGGATTAATGCATGAAGACGCGTTTCAGGTGATTACGCGTTTAGACGCGCACCTGACAGATGCGCGTTTCTGACAAATCTGAACACGTCTGTACTAGGTACGTGTCCAAACACGTCCGTACCATGTGCGCGTTTCTGACAAATCTGACAAGCACAATACTAGAATGCGTCATATTCAGACACACATTATGTATAGTGGCGTCACAGTCATAAACGTTCACCTGGTATAGACGTGTTCAGATTTGTAAGAAACGTGCATATATCAAGTGCACGACTAAATGCGTAATCACCTAAATGTGTCTTTCTACATTAATCCAGTAGAACGTTTGGTCAACGAACTAAATAGGTGGATTTTTTTGAAATTTGCATATATATATATTTTTTTTTTGTCAAAACCACTTATTTCTACGATAAAATAAAGCATTCTCAGCCTAAAATTAAAAATAACTGAAAAAAAAAAAGGACAGTAGTGGGCCTCGTTGGTCACAACCCAACGGTTTTTTGTAAGGCCTTATTTTCTCGGGCTTTGTGAGAGTCAGATTGATGGAGCTAGATTTTGTCGCCATGCTAGCATTCCCCTTATGAGACTCGTTGGTCACAACCCAACGGTTTTTCGCAAGGTCTTATTTTCTCGGGCTTTGTGAGACACGGATTGATGGAACTAGATTTTGTCGCCATGCTAGCATTCCCCTTATGCTGCAAGCCCAAAAAAAATGTCCCAGCACAGTTTATAAAAAATAAATAAAGTTGAGTTCAAAAAAAAAAAAAAAAAAAAGTTTTTTATATTTGATTAAAAAATTATATTTACAAATTTTTTTATTTACAAATTCTTATAAATTATATTAAGTATAACCGGTTATATTTAGTATAATTTATAAAAATAAATTGTAAATGGATACTTCCATATTTTATATATGTCGATATAAAAAACTTCATTTATAAACTTATATAATTGTTAAGATTTAATGTTTTGATTATTATATCAATATTTTTTATATAAATTAATACATTTATATATTCGTTTTGAACAAGCCACTCGATTTTTTTGTGTGCATATATGGGTATGTTCTTCTTTAAAGTGGCTTGGTGTTTTATCCTTTGCAAGCTGCAGATTTTGATTTAATGCTCAATTGGCTATTAAATTTATAGTAGTTAAAATTTTGATTATTTTTATTAAAATATTTTTATTAATATTCCAATCACTTTTACAGTTTCATTCTTTAATTACGATTTTATATGTTTTGTGATTTTTTATCATCTTCCGTTTTTATGAGAAATTGCATTTTTAACCTACTAATTGATTGTAGTTAGTCCATGAAAGAATAATACTGAATGAAATCGTCGCTAACTGAATGTACAATTATTTTCTTTTGCTTTTTAATTTTTTATAGCTTAAAATATTGTTGATTCATTTATTGACTCAAAACTAACTCATCATATCTAATCAAATAAAGTTTGTTAACTCCTGCTAATCCAATCATACCAATCAAACATTAATGCATAAATGACCAATCAATTAATAATTCAAACAATTACAATTTATCATCTAATCCTAATAATTTATTTCTCATATATATATGGGGTAAACATTTCTACAGCCACTTTAGATAAGGTTATCTACAGCTACCCAAAAACTACGTCATTTTGATTAACGAATGATGTTTCTGTAATTTTAGGTGAATTAATGAAGGGTGTTTCAGTAAATGTATATGATAAAAAAAAAAAAACGAAAACACTCTTCACTAATTCACCTAACATTACAGAAACACCCTTCATTAATCAAAACGAAATAGTTTTTGGGTTAGCGGTAGATAAGGTTATTTAAAAAGGCTATAGAAATGTTTTTTCACACACACACATATATATATATAGGGGTAAACATTTCTCAAGCAACTTGAGATAAGTTTATCTCCAGTTGGCTCCAAAACTACGTCGATTTGATTAATGAAGGGTATTTATGTAATTTTAGGTGAATTAATGAAGGGTGTTTTAGTAAAATGTATAATGAAAAATCAAATCAAATTATAACTATCATTTAAAATATTTTTTTAAATGACATGAGTTATGTCATTTTAGTAGAGAGATAGACACAGAAAAATGAAAATTACGGAAGACAAAAAGTGAGTGGTTTTTTTAATTTTAAAATTAATTTTTTTCTGTATCTATCTCTCTCTTAAAATGACATAACCTTATGTCATTTAAAATGACAAATACTTTTCTTATATATATATGAGAAAAATGTTTATCATTTTAAATGACACAACTTATATCCTTTCACTCTCACAAAGAAGTGAGATCTACACCTTTATTTTTTTTTGTCAACTCTCTCTCCTCCTTTATCCATATCTTTCTCTCTCTTAAAATGACACAACTTTACATTCTTTAAAATGACACACACTTCACCCCTATATATATATATAGGGCTTTATTAATCTCATGCAATATGAGAGAACTCTTTCATGGTGTAGATACAATAATATGTGGGACCCATCCACTTATATAAAAAATTAACACATAAATCGATGTATGTGTAGAAGAGAAAAACATTCTCCTATAACATAAGTGTATATTTATATATATATATATATATATATATATATATGGATCTTTTATGCAAATAATATTATGAACAATTGATTTTCGTCTATCTAAGAATTATAATTTATTAACATATTAATTTATGTCAACAATTAATATTTAAGATAAGAAGTAACATTTCTAAATCTTATGCTGGAATAAATATATGTATTTATAAGTTAAAGCAATTCAGGAGCCATATTTTGCCGAATATTACATGGCACAAATAAAAGAATTAATGGCCTGTTCACGTGAAGAAGGCCCATATAGCTAATAAAGAAATATTACAAACATTAGATATATATGGGAAAAAATGTTTATCTTTTTAAATGATATAATTTATATTTTTTCTCTCATAAAAAGGTGGGACCCACATTTTTTTTGTCAACTCACTCTTCTCCTTTATCTATCTGTTTCTCTCTATTAAAATGACATAACTTTATATCCTTTAAAATGATACACATTTAACCCCCAAGGATAGCTCAGTTGGCAGCTAAACTTTCAAGGTATTGCTTGGTGCAGGGATCAAACCATGTCGAGGATAAGCCAAAAATCTTCGGTTGGGGGATTAGTACGAGCCGTACCCCGAGGACATGGTGCTCGTAGAAGGTTGAATGAGGATACCTGACAATGTAAAAAAGAAGAAGAAAATGATACACATTTTGCCCGTAAATATACTAAAGAAATAAAATAAAAGAACTAAAGAAGTCTGTGAACCCTATAAGTGGAGGGAGAATATTGTAGTACAAGAAAAAGCTGTATAAAGAATTAAGCTAGCTGTTTTTGTGTCGTAGTGCCGTACCCAATCTATTATATACAAATAATTAAACGAAAACAGGGAACTCTCCGCATTTCACTATGGACTTGCAAAGTGAGAGCCAAAAAAAAAAAAAAAAGAATCTCAATTTTTTATGGAAGTAGATGTAACTTCTAATTTATATCATACATCATTATAAATACTTCTCGTCATTGCTCTTATTTTGTTTTGAATAGTTTCTCTAATTGATACGAAAATCTTCTATTGAGTATTCCAAATTCTTCTCTACAGTCCATATGGTGTACAGTTATGTAATAGAGTAAGTTAAGTGACTCATGAAGCTGAAGATGCACTCTTTTTATAGACTTCTCCATCATAGAGTCTGTTCAAGAGTGCTCTAGAGATAACCTCAATTGATGGCTGACAAGAACCAAATTAATGATTGATGATTATAGATGATTGCAGATCAAAATCAAAAGCAGGTGAACCACTCCAACGAGTGATAAATAAATGGACAACATTAATAACCATATATAGTTTTCTATAACAGTGAATAATATCCATGGACCACATAAAGTCATAGCAGCTAACATTACTGACCACTGTTATTAACCACTAATATTTTTACTAAGAGTAGAGAGTGAAAAGGTGAGGGAAAGAAAGAGAAACTATCCTAATTTTATGCAACGTACAAAATTCCTTAAGGATTGGCCGGTGTTAATTCTTTACACTAATCACACTATCTATTTTAAAACTCGAGACCACAAAGAAAATAACAAAAGATACAATGTTTTCTAGTGTTATAGAGAGTATACAGACCAAAGCTAATACAAAATCTTATGATTATTCCTTATTACACAGGCATAACGTGAACTGGATCCAAACTTTTGTGTTTCAGGAAATGGTCACCGCCCACTTGCCATTCTCGGGGAACAATTCCATAAAGCGGAATCAACTTTTCTTCTTGTCTACGGCACATATCAACTTGTTCATCACACAATAAGCTGAAATAACCGAAAAATCAAATCAAATTATAATTATAATTAAATTTAAAATTTTATATATTATTATTTAATGATGTGTTATCACATCATTTAAATACATGAACTATCAAAATTATTAAATAATATAATAAGACACCCGTAGATTATGGTTAAAATTTTGTTTATAATAGCATTATATTAATACAATAATTATAAAAAACAATTTCAATCCAAAATCTTAATGTGTCGAGTGATGACCTTTTTAATAGTTTAGATTATTCTTTACGCATCCTCTCACACAACTACACAAGAGCCCTTTAGGTTTGAAGTATGAATATTGTATAGGTTCAATTTTTGGTTTACTTTGTGCTTATTTAATTCCACTAGAAAGTGAGAGGTGAACGCGGTGACGATCAAACTCGTGATTTTGTAAAGAATCGCTTTATCCCAAAATTTAAAATATTAGATGAGTGCCTTTTTAATGATTCAAGTTATTCTCCAACAATAATGATTGAGATTATATTTGATTTAACTTAAATTTATAGAAAATAATATATTTTTTTTAAAAAAAAGATATGTACTTTTTTCAGAATAATCTTAACTAAACACACACTTCCCATTTCAAATGTGAAAGACTGAAAGCAAAGAATAAGACAATTTCTACTGTCTTCTTGCAAACTTCATTCAGAAGTATAAGGCCAATTAAGAGAGTATGCAGCTACAGCACCGTAGCCCAAGATGTTGCCCCACTGGGGCCCCAACCCAAACATGAAAATTAAACAGGCCTTTAAATTTTCCTCTCTTTTGGCGGGAATTTTTTATTATGATCCAGGACCACCGTGGTCCTTCCACTCGAAAATTGACATCTATATTAAATTTTCTTTTTTCTTTTTTCTCTCTCCTCTCTCCTTAACTTTTTATCTCTTTCTCTCAGCTCAACCCCACCTAACTTTTTGAAGTCCCTGAGTAGGGGTGGTAAACGAGCCAGGGGCCTTTGGCTCGGCTCGTAAAGGCCTGAGCTCGTTTAATAAAAACTCGTGTTGGAACCAGGCTTGGACTTGTATAAAAGCGCGTTTAATAAAAAGGCCGCATGCTCTAATTCATAAGCTCGGCCTTAGAGCCTCCCAGGCTAGCCTAGTCTATAAATATTTATTTATATTTTTTATACTACTTGTAATAACTCTCTCTCATCAATTTATTTCACCCAATTTTATTGGTTTAACAGACTTTTTGAATGATTTTGTTCTATATTATGCTAATTGGATATATATTGAATTTATGTATATTTATGGAATTACTAGTGTTGTTCTATATTATCCTTCATCCTCCTTTACACAAACAAACCCACAAAAACTCATTCGTTCCACTGTGCACTGCTTGTTTGTGTCAAATTTTTTATTTTTTTTATTTTTGTTGGCACTTTTTTTTATAATGGGCTAAGATAATATAACTTGTTATCTACCTTCTCTCACTTTAATTTTTATTTATTTATTGTAGACTTTGTAAATTATTGCTGCAAATTGGAAGCTAAGGTTTCTATCTGTAAATTGATTTTTTGTGGAATTTTGTTATCTTATTTTTATTCTTTAACATGCTAACAGGATAAGACAGGCTTCACACAGGCTTTTATTTTTTGTAAATAAACCAGGTCACAGGCCAATATTATATTCGTGACAGGTAACAGGCTAAGGCCAGTCGGACACGTTTAAATACAGGCTTGGCCCGTTAAGATCAAAGCTCGGCTCGGCTCGGCTCGGCCCGGCCCGTTAACACCCCTATCCCTGAGCATAATAACTTTGCTCCTTTTGGCGGGGCAAATGTAGGACGCCATGCAGAAAGATATCCACAGGTTAAGTTCCCACGCATTGTTGTAGCATGTTACATTTGTTAACATGTTGGGATACTACAAGACAATTTCCTATTATCTTTTTTAAAATTCATCAAAACTCTCGTTCAGAAGTATTTACCTCGACCTATTGATAAAACCCTCCAAATCACTAACAACTTTCATGCGGACAATTCCCCTCCACTGCAAATGGATGCCAAGCGATCTCTTGCATTTCTTTTATTGATTCTATTACAAGCACTTTCTTGTATTCAATTAAAATTTTAAATTGTAATAAAACATGCTTCCTTCCTTGAAGAATTCTTGAATTACACGGATTTTCTGCTATTTTGAGAAATTATACTCTTTTATTGAGGGACTTTATTAATCTCATGCAACAGGGGAGAAGCTCTCTCATATTGTAGAGATAATTATGTGTGGGACCCACCCACTTATAAAAAAAGAAAAAAAGAAAAAAAAAAGAAACACGGAAATCGATGTATGTGTAGGAGAGAAAAATACTTTTATGCAACATAAGAGTATATTTTCCCTTTATTTGAGATGTTAATATGTGTTATCCTTTTTGGTATCTAAATTTATTTAATTCGATTCGAGTTCTATCAAATGTTTATATTGAGAACGCGCGGTTCTTCCAATACTATTATCTCACATACCCCTAATTAAAGATAACACATTTTTGGCACTTGAATCAATAATTGTTGGTAATTTATTTTAGGGTTTATCATCTATAATTTAATATGACCAGAAAAAATTTTCTACACTCACAACATTTTGTGGGGCTCACAGCAAAAAATAAAAATAAAAAATTCTGACACGCAAAACGAATCTCTATAACATAACACAAATATTTTTCCTATAACATAACTCTTATAAAACCCTTCATTTTAACCTAATAAATTTTGGGTTTTATAATTCTCATATTGAAAGAGAATTGAAATCTCATGTTGCAGAGATAAAAAGCATGTAGGACCCATGTCAGCACGGAAATCGAAGGGTGTGTAGAAAAATTTGAATTCTCATGTTGAATGAGAATTATAAAACCCATAAATTTTATCAGCAAAGTTTCTCTCTCTGTATTTACCTTTTTCTTCCCACCGAAATATTGGGTCGCTTACAAAGCTCGACATTACAATTTACCATTATAATCTTCGTATGCTGAGTCGGATTTTGAACTTTCAAGAAAAATGATGTAATAGCGGTTCCAGTGATTTTTCTTAAGGTGACTGTATAACCAATATCTTTTTGTTCTTATACTTCAACTTTTATGTCATGCATCTAAGAATCATAGGGTTAATTAAAGATGTAGAATGGGGAAAGTGGACCGTGGCATGCATATAGTCAAGAGAGATAGAGGATAGGAGTCCCATTTTGGCTTTCACTTTCTAATCTACAGAGACCTTACGTAGGTGCACGATTGTCTGAGTCTCCGTAGTGACGATAGATTTGATTATTTTGAAGTGTGAAGTATATTTATAGAAAGTTAAATATTATTATATGCTAGACTCTTTTCCCAATAAATGTTACCACGAAGCGAAACTAAAATGAAACTTATATATTGTAACCAAAAAAAATAAAAAAATGAAACTTATATATATAATGAGACGTTAAAAGCTAGAAATAATGTTTATACGTTGTTAAAAAACTTAAACTACTATGTATTGTTCTTCTTGTGCTTATCTAAGGTTGGAATCTAGATAGTAAAGAGTAAATCTTTTAAAACTTAATCTACTTTGCATGTTTAAAAACTACTAATTTATTATAAAGCGATAAGTATTTTAAAAGACCATAAATTCATCGAATATTGAACCCCCATTTTTAGTAGAAAAATAAAAACCCAAGAAAATAGCTCGAGATGACGTGGCAAAATGCAATTTGAAAATGTTATATGCAGCCATGCCATCCTAATCATGAAAATATCTTATTCTTAGAGTATTGAATAAAAAATAAATAAATCTTTTTAACTGTATTGCTTTTTTATCTGTTGTTTTATAATCAATGCCAGCCGAGTTTCACCTTTAGATATGCTGCGTAGTCAAAGACTCAGGGGGTTTGGGAGAGTAGAATTCTTTTTTATCGGAAAATCTTAATTTTTAAAAATATGATAAAAATATTCAGTTTATGATAATATTTAAAAATTTAAAATTTAGAAAAATTGAGTTTTGTAGAAATTATAACTAAACGCCCAGGTAAATAATACAATGGAATCTGATTGTCTGCCACTGAAAAGACAAAATAACACTCAGATATAGAACAAAACTCAGGATTTTTATCACATTTCCAATTTTATTTTTTAAAGTGAAAAATTTATTTATTTTATGAAACTCATATTTTATCTTTTTCTCTCTTCTCCTTATATGAATTCACATAAACCTTGCCTTCATGGCCACATAATTTTTATATGGGAAAAACTATTTTCATGTCACATGAGATAAATTTTTTCCTACACATCCTTCAATAACTGTGCAATATTTTTATTTTTTTATTTTTTAGGTAGTGGATCCCACTACTATGTATCTATAACATAAGATTTCTTTTCTCATGTAACATGCAGTGGCGGAGCCACGTTGGTGTCAGCCAGTGGCGGACCGAGAAGATATAATTTATATCCGCAAATTTAGTGACGTTGGTTCGGGAGTTCGGGGGAAGAGCCCCCGAAAAAAAAATTAATTTTTTTTAAATGCATTAAGAGATAGGATATTGTAACAACCAAATAGTGTTACTACCAATTAATTTCACCGTTAGACCAGTTATGGTGATCCTACGGTAATATTTATTTCTATCTTTAAATGATTATGATTTTCCATATTTTAATATTTTATATTTATTTCCATCTTTGTATGGTTATGATCCCCATATTTAAAGTTTTCATTTTAAATATGGGGGATCATAACCATACAAAGATGAAAATAAATATAACCATTGGATCCACATAATCGATCTAACGGTAAAATTGATTGGTAGTAATATCAATTGATAGTAACACTACTTGATTGTTACAATATCCTTCCATATGCAAGGATTAAAAAACAAAAAATATAAATAAGAAAAAAAGACTTCACCTTAACATAAAAAATTATTCCCAACATTTATTTTAATCAAACTGATTTCTTGTATGGCATCATAAAATATACAATAAAACATATGACATCACATTTCATCCTACCGTATTACATTCATTTTCATTTCATCCCTCATTGTATAATAAAACCTACTCTAACCAGCATCATGCCTTACTACTATACTTATAATTTTTTTTTTGAAAGTTCATGTCCGCAATTGCGGACAGTGATGACCATCTAGGTCCGCCATTGGTGTCAGCAGGTGCTGTGGCACTGGTTAATTTAGTCACATTTATTTAACTACGCTTGAAACGTAGCAAATCATGTTTCAAGTTTTTTTGAAAATTAACCACGTTTTGATCGTAGCTATATAATCGTGGCACCAGCTGAATTTTTTGGCACCTGCTTAGATGCTATGCTGTCTCCGTCAGTGGTAACATGAGACTAGATAAGTCCTTTTTATATACATATAAGGGTGTGTTTGGTTGGCGACTTTTTTCAGAATTTCCAGGAAAGCATGGTAGGAGAAATATAATAGCATCGTTTGGTAGCTGAAATTAGATAAGTTTCCAGCGCAATATTGTTTCCGGACAAATGTTTCTGCTTGAGAAATTTCGTACGGAAGGGGATATGTGATACCCAAAAAATAGATGGATTTGTTGAGATGCCCATGGAAGGAAAAATTGAACGAGAAAATTTTGACAAAAATGATCTTCATCTTGTACCATCTGTATTGCTTTGGTCTTCTCAAAAGGTACCATAATGAAAGGTTGTGCATCGTCCCTGTAGTTAGTCGCAACCTTTGAAAGAAGATGTACGCTACCTAAGAGATCTTGCAGGTCACCCGCATTTTTCCTTTCAACCGTTACTCTATTACAGAATTCGAAAACTTTGCATTTTTCACTTTACATGCACTTTCGAACTGCAAGTTAGTCGCAAACTTTGCATTGTATTATATAAACATTCTTTTTCGAAAAATAGAACAGGGACTAATGTTATGGTGACTGCCACTTGCAATCAAGGGTTATGTATGGCTGATTTGGTTTGTATTTGTTTCCCTATAATGAATTATTTATTATGGTAGTAATTGTGGTTATTAGGGTAGCCAAAAGCATCAGATAAGCAAATGAAAGTTGCAAGGATTTCTAACAATTACAGACTATAGGCTCAGTTTGGTTACAGTTTGTCATGTCATGAATCTGCATCTTAATCTGCATCAGTTCGTCCACATATTGGTCTTCACAACTTAGTTACAATATTTGAATCAAAAAGATAAAGGTGAGGTATTTTAGTAAAATAACCTCAGATTCCCACTAATATTTCATAATCAACCAAACACAAACTCAGTAAAATTAACTTTATTTTCTCGGAAAAATATGGATCTACCAAACAACTTTTTAATAATATTTCAGTAAAATATATTCTCCATTACATTCCAGTAATAATTAATTCCCGGATTAAAAAAAAAATTATCCTGTACCAAACATCCCCTAAAAGATAAATTTATTTCCCGTAATATAGTTAAACTTTAGACACAAACTCATATCAATATAAGGTAATAAAACCATAATATTAAAAAAGAGAGTTAAATATTAATTTTTTATTGAGATTTTAAAATATTAAATATATTATTTTTATGCAATAATTATTTAATAATGACATAAATTATTGAATGTGTACCTGATGTTAGTCGGGTTAAAATGGGCCATGGAGATAGGGCTCTGAAATCCGAATGATGATGATGGGTCCCATTAAAAAAAAATGTGAGTGATTTTTTTTGTCAAAATTTTATATAACTTGATTATGTAAAATTTTTGTGCATTTTTTTTAAGTTATTAAGGGTCCGTTTGGATGAATTTTTTTTTATTCAGAAGTTATTTTTTCCCCCCAAAAAAGCACTTTTAGTTTAAAGTGCATTTGGATGCTGCTTTTAAAAAAAGCAGATTTACTTTTAAGCTAAAAATTTTAACTTCTCAAAAAAGCAAAACTCAAAAGCTAATTTCTTTTTCAAAAAATAAATATATTTTTTTAAAATCTAAATAGTTTTAACTTTTATAAAAAGTACATATAAAATAAGTAAGGGATAAAAGTAACTTTTTGTAAAATTCAATCCAAACACACTCTAAATAGGTGAAGTTTAATTATAATCAATGAAAAAATATAGGGTTTTATTAGAGCTATATTATAGAAAAAGTGATTGTGTTATGTTATAGAGATTCGTTTTGCGTGCCAAATTTTTTTATTTTATTTTTTTGCTGCGGGCCTCACAAAATGTTGTGTGTGTAGGAAATTTTTTGTGATTATATTAAATGATAGATGATAAATTCAAAAATATATGGATATAAAAATTGCTCATCACATGAAATTTTAAGATAAGATGATGGATTCCCAGAGTAACCAGTTTACGTCCCAAATCCTAGATTTATAATTTAATAAATTGACTCGTGTCAGAATATTATGGTGTGGACGGTTCCATCCCATACACGCGGCGACCACCACAGTCACCGGTGTCTTGTGCGGTTGTTGGAGAATGACACTCTTCTAGCATAGGCCAGACTACTGCAGAAGCTTCTCCGAGCACAGAGCCCTGATTTAACCGAACTTGTGTGCACGGGGAGACGCGTGTAATCACGGCTATTCCTAAATCGGTGGGTTTCCCCACTACAGCTGTAGCCTCTAGTCTAGTTTCTATGTATTCGTACCGTACAACTACTATTTAGTTGCGCATGTCCCCGTCAAACAAACAAAAATATTAACTGCCACTATCGCATGTAGCCAATTATTTAATGAAAAAATATTAATCTTCTTAAGGAATAATTAATTTAGTTAGAATTAATATTTTTTAAATTAAAAAAATATCTTATTTTTTACTTTTATTTTTATTTTTCTAACTATAAAATATAATACTTTTAATTAAAATAACATAATTTTATATTTTTAAAATACTAATCTCTTTATTTAATAGTTGCTTCATAATCTAAGCAAATTTTATTTTATTTAACTTTTTTGTTAGATATCATCACTTTCAAATAAAATAAAAGTTTCTCAATTATTCAACTTAACCTTGTTAAATAAATGATTATATTTACATAAATTTCGTTAATAAGTATTTTGAAACTAAAATTCCATTCTCCACGTGCGATAGTGTGGATTGTGGACTTCCCCAACACACACCTATGATGCACGGACACGGATACGGGACACGACACGATACGCCGACACGTTAATTCTAAAAAATGTCATATTTGGACACGTTGGGACACGTTTTGATATTAAATAATTTTTTTAATATATATAATATAATTTATATTTAATATATATTAGAGTTCATAATAAGTCATATAACCAATCAAATATTTAAATTTCATAACATAAATATAAATAATTTTTCATACTTTGTTAATTTTTCATGTCAAATTTCATAACAGAAAAAAAATCAATTTATAAATTATTTCTTTTATATTTAGTTAACAAAAAAAATCAAGATTGTTTATAAAAAAAATTAAGAATTAAAAAAAAAAAACGTGTCCCAGCGTGCCCGAGCGTTGACCACATGTCATAAAAAGTTGACTGCGTGTCGGAAAGTTGACCGCGTGTCCCAAAAAATTGACCACGTGTCGGACGCGTGTCCGACACGTAAATTTTCAAAAAAAATTCGTGTCCGTGCTACCCAGACACACACATTCCATTCTCCACAACACGCGCGCGCGATAGTGTGGAGTGTGGACCCTACACACACGCGCACATAGAGACACAGAGTGTGTGAAGTGTGGATTTCCCAACTCACACGGGTAGGATTTTTTGATATCAGTATCAAATTTTAAATTTGATATCTCATTTGAGAATTGTTAGATCAAAAAAGATCAACGACTCTGATTTGTAAGTATGTGATATTTTTTTTGATCTAACAACTCTCAGATGAGATGTCAAATTTGAAATTTGACACTTATGTCAAAGGATCCTACCTCATATATAGCCAATGTGAAATCATGTGAAGAGAAAAAAAGAAAATATGAATTCTACATAATTTTATGTATATAGAAAATAATTTTATCTCCTGCAATATAATAAATATTAAACTCATATAAAATGTAAATGTAAGTTCATATGATTATAATGAGTCGAATGTTTAAAATAATCCGAAATCCGATTTACTTTGGTATAATATTATTGACCCAATAATACCCCGTTGTGAGTTTTTTCTTCCTAAATTTCACTGCATCGGATTATTCTGCATGACGGTACAATAATTTTAGAGACATGACCGAATAACCATAAATGAAAATTATAATTTCTTAGAATTTTTTTACCATCCTTGTTTGTTTACCATCTAGATCAATTTGATGAAAAAAGTGACCTATTTCGAAGGGGTCATTTAATCATCTTCCAAGTTCCAATAGGACATTATGCCTGAAGCGTACAATGTTTTCACCCTGTAGGGACAAGAGAAGAAGATGGAGCACTCAACCGAAGAAGATGATTGACCAAGTTTCTCACCTTAAAATCGTCTCTCACCATTTTTTTTTTAATAATGTCACCCTGTTTACTTATTCCCGTAAGAAGCCATGGGTGTTTGCAAATTGGATTCAAATATTTTTTTAAAAAAATATTCTTATTAAAAAACATGGTGGTGACGGAGACAGCACTGATTGCGACGACGGTGGTGGTAGTTGGTGGCGATGATGATGGTGGTGATGGTAGTGGCTACGACGATGGTGATGGTGGTTGGTGGCAATGGCATGATGGTGACGATAGTAGCTACAGCAATAGTGACAGTGGCGGCTGTGGTGTAGTGGTGGCGATGGTGGTGGCGTGGTAGTGGTGATATGGTGGTGGTGATATGACAATGGGTGGAGGTGGTGGTGGTGGTGATGGTGCGGTGGGATCGTGGTGGTGGTGGTGACAACGACACTGGTGTACGACCAACAATGGTAGTGGTGGTCGTGTCGGGATAATGGTGGTGGTAATGATGGTAGTGGTGGAGAGTAATTCAGAGAGAAGTGTTTCTCATTCCATTACGGGAAACAAAAAAGCAGATTTTTTTTGATTCTTTTTTTTCTGTTTCCCACCATAAAAATTAAATCGGTTCATGTCAGAAAAAAAACCGATTTTATCAAACGAGTTTCTTATCTATTTTTGTTTCCAAGAACTGATTCGGAGAAGTTTGTCATAATGTATGGAAACCACCTAGGATATAAGGGAGGATAGAATAGATGAGGATATTGTCCCTAGACATACTGAGAATGAGGAGGGGAGGAGGTGCCATGAAAATGGAGTGAGTAACGAGGGCACAACAGTCATTTTATATTTAAAAAATGATTTATTTTAATCTAAATGATATTTTTATTTAAAAGTACATTTCAAATATTGCATTCAAACACAAAATAATATTGACTTTCAAAAAAGTTTTTTTTTTTTTTAAATAACTCATAAAAAATTCTCTTTTTAAAAGTCCCAAGTGGCCCTTAACTGTTGGCAAAAAAAATAAAATATTACTATTTTAATAAATAATTACGAATACATAGCAGTTTCGACACTATTTACAAATCTATAGCAGTCTCGAAACTATTTACAAATCTATAGCAGTCAGTGGCAAAAAAAAAGTTAACTTATGAACCGTAAAACTTTGAAAAGGCATAACTTTTGACTCGGGTATCCGAATGAGGTAATTCTTTTTTTGATTCCAAATAACTTTTCGAGATCTACGCAATGACATCTCATTTGATATATTTTATCTCTCACAAACACAATTCAAATTTGCAACAATGATAATATAAAGATGGCACCAAAGTAGATTAACACATCTACAAATAAGGATACTTAATGTCATATTAAAATATATACTTCTGCCAAGTGTTTGAAAAAAAATAGTTTACAAGTTTATTTATTAATTATTAAAATATATACAAATTTATATAATATTCAACCAAGTGTTTAGAATATTTATTTAATTATTTTCTTTATTAATACAGATTTTTCAAATTAACTTTTGAGTTTAAATCACAAATTTAATCTTTATTTTATTTTTCTTATTAATAATAATTTTTTAAATTTTGTTGTAATACACTATATAATACAATTATTGCAAATTTGAATTGTGTTTGTGAGAGATAAAATATATCAAATGAGATGTCATTGCGTAGATCTCGAAAAGTTATATGGAATCAAAAAAAGAATTACCTCATTCGGATACCCGAGTCAAAAGTTATGCATTTTCAAAGTTTTATAGTTCATAAGTTAATTTTTTTTTGCCACTGACTGCTATAGATTTATAAATAGTTTCGAAACTGCTATGTATTCGTAATTATTTATTAAAATAATAATATTTTAATTTTTTTGCCCTTAACTGTTATATAAGTAGAAAAAGTGTGACCGGGTATAGCTAATTAGCTATTGTAGAATCAGATGTAGCATAAATATATTGCCATTTAATCTCTTTTATAAGATTCAATCATTTTTATATCTTTTATGGGAAAATTTCGTATTTATCTCATAATAAATATTAAATAAATAAAATTCTATAAAAATTTATTAAAAGAGATAAATAAAATTTTAAAATGATAAAATATAATATCCTAAAGTTTAACTCTTCTAAAGTAAGTGATACACTTAAAAAAAAAGCTGAAAGTCTTTTACTAAAAAAAGAAGAAGAAGCAGAAAGTTAAAATTAATAACTAAAAATTAAAAACTAAAACTTTAATAATATATACAAAAAATTATGGGAAAAATATTTCAGCAGCAGATAAGTTATCTATATTTATTCTCAAGATAACGTCATTTTAATAATGAAATCTTAAAAAATTATAAATATAAAGACTATTATAACCCTGAAATAAATTAAAAATACAAAAATATCATTATTTTCATCCCAAAATGACGTCGTATTAGACTTACTACAGATAACTTAATTGCAACAACAGTATAAAAAACTAACCCTAAATTATAATATTTTATTTTATTTATTTTTTAATCAATCTCAATAATTTTGCAATTTACGTGTTAACCCGCATAACTATGTTCTGAATATGTGATGTTGATCGGAACTTGGAAGTATGCTAGAATAAGACGATACGTTGCGCTGTCTAAACTCGAAACCCTCAACTCCGTCATCTCTTCTCTTCCCATCCGAGTAGTTCCCGTTTTCAACCTTTATAATAAGGGTAATACTAAGGGAAATGATATTCTTATGTGACATGAGATTGATTTTTCATGTCATTCTCACTTCAAAAAATGTGTTTTAGAGAACTTCTCTCATACTACATCAGAGAAGTAATCCTCTAATACTAATATCATTTAACTGGAGAACAAATTCTTTTCTTGCACAAACAACAAAAATGTGGGCTCCACAATTTTTTTTTCTTTCTTCTATCACTTTCTCTCTCTTCACTTTTGTTTCACTAGGAAATTTATGAACAATTGCTGTAACATAATACTTGTATAACTCTTATAATAAAGGATTTTATAATTCTCATGTAACACGAGAGTTAGAACTCTCCTACACACCCTTCGATTTTTGTGCTGATATGGGTCCCACATATGATTTTTTCTAACACATGGGTCCCACGTGCTTTTTATCTCTATGACATGAAATTTCAATTTTCATGCAAAATGAGAATTATAAAATCCTATAATAAATATCCAAATTTTGTTTATGGAAAAATATTTGTACTTTTAATAGATAGATGGTTATTTTAATTAAAATTAATATATTTATCTAAAATTTAAATAAATTTTTTACTTATTTTCTTCCCATAGTTTCTATTGTGTACTTTTTTTTCTCATCTGAATGACACAATTTTATATTTGTTGAAAGTGTAAACACTAATCTATTTTTTTAGGGATATATTTTTCTTATGTTATAGGAAAAAATTATCTCATGTTATAGAAATAAAATTATAAATGGGACTCACAGATAAGAGAAGAGAGAAAAAAGAGTGGTGAGATTCAACCTTTTTGTGTGTGTAGGAAAGTTGTTTAATTCTCATGTAAAATGAGATAAACATAACCCTTTGTTTTAACAAATAAAAGAAAGTTAAAGAATCATCCTTTTTTTATTTTTGTTTCTTGGTTAGGTTTTATTAGTTTTATATTAAAGGAATAAATTATCTTAGAAATAAACTTGTAACTCTATCATTTAAAAAATAAAAAGAAAATAAAAGAAAAAATGACTTGAAGAATATGGATGATAAAAATTTATCACGTGTTTTCCCCTTCCTTGTTTATCGTCCTGCATTTCAATATAAGCTTAATTTAATTTTTTATCAACTTGTTTGTCTTTTTGGTTCTATAAATTCTCCACTTCAAGCAACGCGAATCCCCTCCCACTTTTCTTCTTCTTCTTTCTTAGCACACTTTTTAGATATTTATTATATACCTTAATGGTTCCGTGAGAGCTCTGCCTCTGTACCGTATTAAGCCTTTCTTTCTACATGTTCTCAGTTATGATTGATTGAGCTTCACCTCCTGTTTCTTTGATCCCTTCTGCAAATTTCCTTTGTTTCCCCCCATGGAAAACTGAGTTTCTTTGTTTTCTGAGCATCAACACCATTTTTTATTTATTTCTTAATTAATGGCCCAACATCTTGTTCTTGATGTTTGAGATTCATGTATCAAATTCTCAGTGAAATATTATTTTCTGGGTGTATGATAAATTCCACTGTTAGACGCAGGACCCATTTAGTTCAATCCTTCTCAGTTGTTTTCCTTTACTGGCTCTACTACGTTTCATGATTTCTAAACCTCTCCTAGTTTCTTATTATTAAAGTATAATATTATTATTATCTACAATATATTTTCTGGTTTTGTGTTTAATCTAGTGTCTGGGTCCTGCGAACAAGTGTCCATCTTTTTTTGTTAAACTTTTGAATAATTTTAAGCTTGTATTGGTCTCTCTCTCTCACATGGCTTCCTCAAGTGGAACATCTTCAGGATCATCTCTGCTTCAAAACTCTGGTTCAGAGGAGGACTTGCAGGTGCTGATGGATCTGAGAAAAAGGAAGAGAATGATATCAAACCGTGAATCTGCAAGGCGATCTCGAATGAGGAAACAGAAGCACTTGGATGATCTTGCTTCTCAGGTGGCTCAGCTCAGGAACGAGAATCAACAGATACTCACATCCCTCAACCTCACTACCCAACATTACTTGACTATTGAGGCTGAAAACTCAGTTCTGAGAGCTCAAGTGGGTGAGCTAAGCCACAGGCTAGGGTCTTTGAACGAGATTATAGACCTCTTCAATGCCACCAATGGGTTTTTTGGTTCTACTGAGGCACCAAGCTCCTTCAATGAGCCCCTCAATAGCTTCTTCAACCCTTTAAATATGGCCTATGTGAACCAACCAATCATGGCTTCTGCAGACATGTTGCTGTACTGAGATCTGGTGCTACTGTTGCACATAGATTCGGTGCATCCCATAAATGAGAACATTAAACATCAGAAGAAAGAGAAAAAATTTGGCAGATGAGAGAGAATCTTGTCTGACATGTAATGCTTTCATTAATGAGATGTACTGAATCTTTGGTGCTACTGAGACACCGAAGATTTATTGACTGAGATGAGATCTATTGGGCTTTCTGGATTTTAGATAGAGAGAGAAAAGGGGGGTATTGTACTATTAATGTTGATTTCTTTTAGGTTTGAGTATGTTGAGAAATTGTAATCAGTGTCATATATGCCAGGAAGTGTGTGATGGAATAATCATGAATGTGTATTGTATCATATTGGGTGCTGGTTCTGTAAATGGGCCCTTGTAGTGTTCAGAGATCGGTCTATTAAGGTTGTGTGATTTGAGCCACTATTATGATGTAACTCTCATTTGCTATATTATTATAATAATATTGACCAAGTTCTCTATTTGGTTAATTCTTTTCTTTTTTTTTTTAAAAAAAAAAACGTGCCCCTTTTGCTCAAATGCTCTGTATAATTAATATTATATCCTTAAATTAGTGCTTTGTTTGACTAAACTTGAGATGGTATACAATTTTGCTACTTGCTCTTGATCTTAAATGATATTTTAGTGGACAAAGTTGAATTCATTACGATAGTAATTCTGGTTTGGACTTTTTGATATGATGCAAGCACTAGAGGGCGTATGCATAAATTTTACTTTTCTTTGTATGTTGTGGTCTTTTCAGTGGAATTTTGCTGATCAGTATTGTCTTTTGATCCCACAAGATAGGAAGTTAGGTTTATGGAGCTTTTATATAATTCATGCAGAATGATAGGCAAGGAAAATAGGCATTAGCAATTTTCCACGACTCTTGGTAGAAGATTAGGTGAAGAATTAGCATAAGTAAACAATTAAAGCTGTTATTTACTAAGTAGCGGGTTAAGATTCAAAGAGATTATACTAACTAGAAATATATTCGGTTTGTCTAGAGAGGCCTCGTGTAATCCCCAGAGATACGCATCTTAATTGAAAGAAAAGTCCAAAAGTGACCAGCAAAAGAAAAGGACAATTGCTGAGGAGAGTTGGCCATGGCACCCAAACTAATGATCTCCTCATAATAGTTTTGCAGTTTAGAACAAAGTTCCTTGAAATGGGAAACATACACACATGTCCGGGTCAGTGTGTGACTGTGACATGTCTAACTCCAATTGAGAACCATTATTTTCATGGGTTGGGATACACCATCCCAAAAGTAGCTCAAAGAGTGAGAGTGCTCAAGGCCTTATAAATTCCACATTAGTTGCTCATATAACCAATGTGTATCCCAAGGTTCTTTACATGGTATCAGAATCTCGCCGTCTCCCACTTTTTCTTGTGGACTCTCTTAGCACAGGTAGGTTAGTCCTGTTGCATTATCCATTCTTCAAGCCCAGTGGGCTCTCGTGTGAGGGGGCGTGTTGAGATATATTGTCCCACATTGGTTGGATGAGCAACTAATGAGGAGTTTATAAGGCCTTGGACACTCCCACCATTTGAGCTAGTTTTTGAGTTGGTTTTTCCCAAGATTAGATGACTATTATCTTAGCTAGCTTATCTTCCATAGAAGACATTTCAGGTCTAAGATTTTTCATTTTCGTTTTGATTTGTCAAAGGTAAGACAAATTAAATATCATTTTAATAGAAGCGCTAAACTAACCACTAAGAAAATGAAAAGTAAAGGTTGCAACTTTGGGTTAAAGCTGCTACACCAAGTTTATGGAAAGTTATAAAGAGGCACGTTTTAGTGAAAGAGCAGAGATCAGTGCCCTCATGTTGTGAGGGTACAAGTTCCACGTGCTAGGAACAAAGTTTTCAGAGCAAGTATCTTTTAGACATGGAATTAAAAGCTCAGAACTGAAGTCAGGGTTTGCATATACTGTGTTAAGCTCTCTAACTTTTACCTAAATCTTATTATTAAGTTAATAGCAAGCGAGATCAAGCATGTGGTTTAGTCACATGGAGCTTACTAAAATTCAGTTTAAAGTATATCAAACATTGTAAATTGATTTAGCTACTAAGGAACCTTACTGGAGTTAACCTTACTGGAGTACTATGGTACAAATTAAAATGGACCAGGAATCGCTGCAACAAACAGAAAATAGAAAGTTACAAGTTGAAATGCTCCTATTACAGGGAACTGTAATAACTTAGTTGTTTGATAGCTTTATACCCAATTTTGTTCCATTTATTGTATGTTTTACATAATTTTGTTCTAAAGGAAAAAAAGAGGATGCAGTGCTTCTTGGAATAGCAAAGGCTGCCTGCTCCTAGATATTGGAGTTAATGCCTCAAAAAGGAAAAGTAAACGCGCCAACTTGTACTTATGAAGTCGTTTATTTAAAAAGTTAGAAGAGAGTTATAAATTGTTTTAAAACTCTGCCCGGTTCTTATGTATTGTGTTAGTGGTTTAATTGAATTTTAAAATAATATATCATTAAATATTAAATTATGAATATTATGTTCAATAAATAAAAATATTTTGACGATAAACCTTACTATCCTTAAATAAGGGAACTCAAGTTCGAATCATTTTGTTTACAAAAAATATAAATCAGCACTGTTTCACTGAAACCTGGATTAATCTAATCGGTCTGAGTTGGGTTTTAAAACACGGATTATAAGTAGCTTGTTTTTTTTTACACAGATGAAAATATTATTTCTATGGATTATAGTGCTGATAAAAAAATATTTCTTTCTTTCTTGTTTTGAAAATATTATTTCGTTACACAGATGAAAATTTCTATGGATCTTAAATTGTCTATAGCAAATAGTTCTATCTTTTCTTCACAAAATACCACCGTTTTTTTTTTTTGTGGGGAAAGTTTTGAATGATCGTATTTCTGTTCAATGAAATCCATTTCTGCTTGCAAAGATGGGGTTTATATCCAGGTCTTTGGAATACTTGATTAAAATAAGGAAAATAAAATAAAAAATATGTCTTGTATAAATGGCACTCTGGCTAAGGAACTTGACAAAATCGGCTCCAATTTAATTTTTAGATAAATGTTAGTTTTACATGCAAAAATTCTCATATATTGGGGTGAAACAATTTTATTAACTTGCTTTTCAATAGTAACTTGTTATATTGTTAACAAAATTTTCTTACCTCAACATACGTGAAATTCCAACACTTGACATTTTTTTTTGTAACGTCAATACATAAAAATTGTTTTTAATTTTTTTCCTAAGATTCCAGCACTTTTACGCTTCTCCATCTTACATAGTGACAACAAACAACACGCGCGCGCGAGATATTGCTATATATATATATTTTTTAAGTTCTCAATCACTACACACTTGTCTTTGTATGCTACATGTTCTTCCACAAAATACAAAATATTATTAGGGGTCGACTTGAGGGCTGTCAATGCTAAGCTCACAACCCAAAGATATTAAAATATAATTTCATGGGAACTTACGCTTACGCAACTTAAATAATCTTAAAAATGAGACTTCCATCAAAATCACCTCTCAGAAGTAATTTAAGGACGTCGTGCATAAAAACAAACAAAAATTAATGCATGAAGAATAATGTGTCAATGTATATATTACTTAAAACCATTGTAAGTATTTACATAGCATCTTCAGTTTGAAGAATAGTTAAGTTCTTAATCAATCTTAATGATGAATTAGTCTAAAATAAAAATAGAATTTCAACATAAAATAATAATAGAGTTTTTACACTTTTACACTTCAATTAAGTAGAAATACACTATTTACCAAAAAAAAAGGTACAAATACATTGTGTATGAAGGAGCGTGATAAATATAAAAATGTTACTTTAAAATTATTTCTTTACACTATATATACATTGTCCACAATTACTTCTATTCCTCTATTTTTTGTATTTCTTTTTATTTTATTTTGGATATACAGGGTTTAATTATTTCTCTGAGATGAGTCGATTCCCGAATATTTTTACAAATTTTAACTCTTTCAGCCGGCTACAAGATTATTCCTCCATTCTTTGTATTTTTACTCATACTAGACAGTAAACACAATATAAGAATGCAATAAATTAAAACAGAGAAAATTCACAAAATAAACAAAAAATAAAAGTGAAACAAAGAAATGGCGTTAAGTGGTGTAGTGAAAAAGCATGCAAAAGAGCTAACCAAGAAGCCACATTACAACATGTAGAATACGGATAAATCTTTGGTACTATTGTTGTATCCAAGTGGGTACAACTTTTTTCTCTTTTTAGAAAAAATTTAAAACTTTTCAAAATTTTTCAAATTTTTTTTTCCGCCATGTTTCACTTTTTTTTTCCGTAAGTGGAAAAAAGTTGTACCTACTTGAGTACAACATTGTTACCATAAATTTATCCCTACAATACATTGTAGTCTTGTAGGATATACAAAAACCAAATGGTACAAGAGATGTGATTAGTTAATCCGTGTGTGATTCTTTTTTTTTTTTTTTGGTAATCAAATCCGTGTGTGATTCTATTGTCAAATATGGTAGCCCTAGATTGAGTATCATGTAAGGCTTTGACCCAATGGCGGCAAAACAAGCTAGGTAGCCAAACATTGTGCATACAAAAAGAAGCAACAGTGATCCGTTTCATTTATCCACAATAGTATAAAGTAGAAATTCCACTTACCATGTATATCAACGTAAAAGTTAAAAAACAAAAAACAAAAAACAAAAAATATTTTTTCAGGGTTCAACTGATCCAACAAGAATATGAGATTAAAGAGGAAAATTCCGAGTTGTTTTTTTTCAGTGCCAAAATCCATAAAGTTGCTGAGTTAGAAGCTTAATGGCTACTGCTGAATTGGCATATTTTTCATTGCATATAACGAGATTTCAATTGGAGGGTTGACAACAAATTTAGGAGAATAATTTGAAACTTTCAAACGGGACTTGGAATTATAATCTATTGTATGGAACTTAATCTGCAATTTTTAATTTGTATTAAGGAATAAAACCCTAAGATTTAGTTCTTATATATCGGACTTATTCCTTTCCTACATATTCTTTTCTCTTTCCAGGCTTAAACACTCAGGTTCCTTCTCTTAATTGTGGGTACACAAATGAAATGAAGAAAGAATAATTCTCAATTTACAAAAAGAAATTAGAAAAATGGACGGTTTAGTGGTCATCAGATGAACGCAAATATATAATATATATTTTAGCGATGCTCTATGGTGGTCCCATGCTGTGTGAGGGAATAGAATGCAAGATTTCTGTTTTAGGAACAAAAATTCTTTTACACTAATATTTCAACGGAAAATATTTTCTCATATTGCATGATAATTCAATTCTCATGTTAGTGATTCTTTGATTTACGTGCAAACTTTTCTTTTTTTTTCTTTTTTTTAATAAATATGGGATCCACCACTAGTTGAGTCACAATATGAGAATTGAATTCTCATGCAACATGAGAAAATCAAATCCCATATTTCAATCAGATAAAAAGTGTCTCTTTTATCCAGGTTACTAGCATTTGGAACCATTATTAGAAGCGTCTATCATTTATCATTTAACATGACCACAAAAAATTTCCTACACTCACAACATTTTGTGGGGCCCGCAGCAAAAAAAAAAAACTTCGACACGCAAAACGAATCTCTATAACATAACACAATCACTTTTTCTACAACATAACTCTTATAAAACCCTTATTAGAAAAAGAGAGTAGGGGAAGCAGTAAGGCAAAAAATACAAGGTAAGTTTCCTTATGTTGTCTCTTGTTTTCAATTTCATCATGTATTCCTTTCTAGAAGTAGATACTTGAGATGCAATTCTAGTGAAAAACTATCGGTACTCATCCTTTGTTTTTTTGTGCTAAAATATTGATAAAGATATTCCCACCCCCTGAAATAATAGGCTTAGCTACAAGAATGATGAGTCTGAACTTGGTAACCATCATTTGCTTAACTGACAAAAAAGTTAAAAAGGTGAGACCACCCAAGTTTACATTTCAATATTTTCTCCTGCTTAAGAAATAGAAAAGAACAAAGATGAGTAGGAATAAGTTTTTGATGCTATTGATGTTTCAAAGATTCAATGCATCTCACCAATAGAAATATTATATGTCAGTCAAAATTATCTTTTCTTTGCTAAATTATTTCTTTCTTCTCTGATGTGTAATGTTCCTATTAGTGGATGCACTGAATCTAGGTGTAATAGATCTACCTAAAATTTATTCGATGAGAAGACATTAAGATTAACAACCAAAAATGATGAATTAGGTGTACTTTGGTATTCTGGTTTATAATTTTGGGTCCGTCCGGAGAAGAATTTTAGTGATCCTGGACCACCATTAACTCAGTGGTCCAGACCAATCAAAATGAGACAACTATTGAAAAGAAAGGAGAGAGGAGAAATAAAAAATAAATTTTTGTCCAAGTGTCATTCACTGAATGGAAGGACTACATAGGGCTTAGAGCACAATTTTTTTTTCCCTCCCGTAGAAAGAAAGTGTATGAAAATCTTATTATTATATTATTATATATGCATATAGGTCCAACATTTGAAAAAAGAGAGTACAAGGATGATGAAATCTCCCATGATGCTTTCTTTTTGGATTTGATTACATGTAAGAAAGTTAAGTTTAGGGCATTTATTTATAGGAAATGGGGTGAGCATGTGGCCAGCCATGCTATTGAATGGTTCACATGCTTTGGTAAAAAGTCATCCTAATTCTGAGTATATTTAGTAGTGGCTTAATTTTTTAATCGGGATCTAATTGAAGCAGGTTTTAGTGATGTGCTTATCAGCCAGAGTGCTCTAGAAGACATGCCTAAGTTCTTTAAGATACACTAATTAATAAGAAGAGAAGCGTCTAAGTGATATATATGTGATAAAATTATCACTGAGCATCATTAGAGGGGGAGAAGGGGTTGGAGACAGTTTATTTATTATTTTATTATTTTTTTAAATCCCTTTGCAAACAATTTTTCAGAAAAATTCAAATTGGTAACCATAAATCCCTAATGTCTCCATATTAGGGGTTCTAAGAATTGAAGTTAACTAGAATTCACCGGGTCAAGTTATATCTCAGCTGTGGGTGCGCATACAGGGCATCAAAATGGGGATAGTTGTTTTTAATAAATATAAGAAAAGTGATGCTCAAAGTTTCCTCCTTAATTAATTGATTTCGGTTAGTCCTTGATTGGTATTTTGCCCCCTAACTAATATTTTATTGTTAATTTTTTTCCTCTAATTGATTGGTTTCAATCAATCTTAATTGATTAATATTTGTCCAACCAGTTAGACACAATCTTCACATGTTTGATACAACAAATAAAGCCTTCCTCACACTTCAGAAGATTCACATAATCATTCTTTATTTTCTCACTCTTGATTTTGGACAAAGATCTAAAGCAGCTTTTCTCGGGTGAATACCAAGTACACGCCACCAACTAAACCCATGTTAACCCTCCAGAACAATTCATAACAATTTGCAAACTTAACGTGTTCTTCTTTACTTTTTTTAATTGATTATTGTCGTCTTCTCTATTTGTATCAACAAATATAAGGTGAAAATGCCAATGTATTATATATATATTTTCATTTTTTAATGTTTCAATTGAAAAAAGAGAGTTCAATAATTATCAAAGAGTTTAATCTTGTACATCAACAAATATAAGTGATGAAAATGATAACAATATATGAAAGCGTAAATTTACGGTGATACAAATAGAATCTATATATATATCTTTTCATTTTTTGTAAAAAATGTTTCAATTGAAAAAAGAGAGTTCAATAATTATCAAAGAGTTTAAAAAAAATGTTTGTCAATATAACCCTACTCATAAAAATGTATACATTCATAGTTCTAACTTCTTTCGCTAACTTCAATATATATATATCACGTACCTGCAAATCATCAACATTACCTGACCAAATAACTTCCAAAGAATGAATGCAGTTCTTCATCTCGTTTATCTTTTTCTGAATCAGTGTTTTACGTATAAACGAATAGAAAACCATCTAGCTATTTAGTAAATGACCAATATACTCTAAGTGCGCATATTTGTAATGGATTATGGATCGAAGTATATCCCATCTCAGTGCTCATTATCCAATATAATGAGCTTATTAGAAATAACATTTCCCCTTTATTGATATTTGATCAGAAGAGGACCACGTTCATGAGTATAGTTTAAAATCAGCAATCATGTCCATACAATCAATGAACATTCCTTGACATCTGCATTTTGTTAAAATGGCCAAATAGGCATCAAAGATAGCAGCTTATGTGACTTTACATGGGTATTTCTCTACAAGTTTTGTTTTTACACGTTACAACATTCAATCCAAGGAAAATTCTCGTGCTACCAGTAATCTGTACAAGAGCAGTTTCCGTTTTTGAAATGATGGAAACGAATTCTGTTTCTCACTATGATATCTCTTCGATGTGTCTTAGAGATTGGTTTCATAAACTCACGACAGTCTTCGCAAGACCTTAGGTTCTTCACAATCCGGATTTTGGACCCTTGACTTATCTTGATCAGTCCATAAGCAAGAGCTAGCTTCTCACTATGGTGAAGCAACTGAATGGTTTTTTCCTCATCATCTATCTCAAGCAAGACCTCTGATACTTTTGTATTATACCCTTCTTTTCTTATTTTATCTACCATCTGATCCAATTTGACAAATATTTTCTCTGTTTCAGGCTGATTGTAATCTCCCATCATAAATTCATGTGCTCCACCATCAACTTCAATCCTACTAGACCCTGGTGGCTTAATTAGTTCCTTTTTATTCATCAACTCTCTGAGTCTCTCACTTCTGCCTTGTACACAACTTCGCTACCGATGCATATGTCAGGCGGGTCCAAAGGAAGCCCATGGCGGGGGCCACCACCAATGAGCTAAATGGATCAAATACACCAAGTGGTCCGACACCACATCTCAACCCAAAATCTTAAGGCATTGGATTCATGGATCCTTTCACTTATATACTCTTCACTTAGCGCATTACCAACCAATGTGAGACTCATCACACTTGAATATCCCAACAGCATAAACATTGCTAGCAAGTATATAACTTCCACTATCACCTGCACTAATCTCTTGTAGCTCAAGATGCTTCATCAAACGCTCAGCCCTGTTATTATTCCCATTAACTTTGCAGGCCCATATCAGGGTCCTCCAAAGTACTGCTTCAGGTTTAATAGGTATCATACAGCTTCCTTCAAACGCCCTGCTCTAGCGAGGGGGTCCACTAAGCAACCAAAATGTTGAATTGTAGGTTTTATACCATAACGCTTCTGCACATTACTGAAAACATGTTACCTTCATGAATCAAACCTGAATTCCTACAAGCTGATAAATTAAACTGTTGTCGTTGTCCTCTCATCAGGTGTTATTTTAGATGTTTCTCCATGTTAACAAACAAGCCAATAGTTTCCTTGCATAGCCCGTGACTAGCAAGGCCAGAAATAATTGCAGTCCAAACAAAAACATCTTTGTCCACAACATCATCAAATACCTCCCTTGCACTCTCTCTATACACCCACTTTTTGCATACAAATCAATGAGCCTAGTGCTAAGTGCTAACATTAGCCTTATTATTAATTCACCTCTCCTTCACAATCATGTGCCCTTTCCTCCCCATGCTCAATGCTCCTGAGTCCGCACATGCTCTTAAAACAGACGTCACTGTAGCATCATTCACCTCTACTCCAGTTTCCAACATTCTTTCAAACTTATTGCCTCAGTAGGGCGATCATTATTAACAAGTCCATGAATCATGGATGTCCAAGAAACAACATCTCTATCAGGCATTTTCTCAAACAGCTAACATGCAATCCCCAAATTACCAAACTGAGTAATGAGTACACATGAGTAACATGCATTCTAGATATACAGATCCGAACCAAAACCCATCTTATTCATCAACCGGTGAAGCTGTTTTCCTTGACGGGTCAGTTTCAAACGGGCACAGCACTTGAATATGAAGGTATAAGTGAAGTTGTCGGGTGTGGTACGCGGATGGTGGGTTGTGGGAGCATGATATCTTCCGCGTATTATGTGCTATTTTATCACGAGGAGGATATTCTAACTACCAAAATTATTTATTACGAACTTACTATCTATTTAATCACCATTGAATTAAAGAGAGAGAATGTTAAAAAAAATTTGAAAAAAAGAGAAAATATTGATCTAATGGTGATTAGATAGGTAGTAAGTTGGTAGTAGAAAATCTTAGTAGTAAGAATATTCCTCCTCTTTTATTATTATGTAATATTTTTATGTCGCATATGATAAATATTATTTTCTACATCCAAATTTCTTTTTTGAATAAATTTAAAGGTATCCTCCGGATAACCGAAGATTAATCCCCATCGAGCACTGTCGAACTCTTTCGGGGGCGGCTTTCCCAAATCCTTTTTTTCGATTCTAGGGCTCCAACTCGTCTACATTCAAATTTCTTAAATGGTCTAACAAGATTTTTTTTTCTCTCACCTCCAACTTTTTTCTTTCTCTTATTTTATGTTTGTGTAAAAAATAATACTTTTTTTATGCAACATAAGCAAAATATTACCCTATATTTTTTTTACGAAAGATTTTAATGTTCTCCTTGTCGAAAAATTATTTCTTGTACTCAAAATAATTTGGTTTAGGAGTTGAGAAATTTTTTATCATGATAAAATTTGATATAAACCTAAAATAAACTAAATTACAAAAATATATTTTCTTTGATCACAAAAGAAAATTTTATTTATTGTAAAAAAATATATTAAACCTAATATTATAAACAATAAAATAAGAAACAATAAGATAAAATAATTTATGAGAAAAATGTTTGTTATATTAAAGTAAATAACTTTGTTTCATTCTAAGTGAAATGACTGTGTTTTTATTTGATATATATTTGGCAGTTTTTTTTTTTGGTAAATATATTTGGTATTTTTATATTAGGGTTTTATAAAAATTATGTTGTAGGAAAAATGATTGTGTAATGTTATAGAGATTCATTTTGCGTGCCATAATTTTTTATTTTATTTTTTTGCTTCAAAAGTGTGATCCCCACAAAACATTGTGTGTATAGGAATTGTTTTTGTGTCATGTGACATGATAGATGCAAACCCCCTTATATTATCCATCCTCCTCAAATTTAGGAGAAGAGAAAAAAGAAAGAGTAGTGGGAAAGAGTAAGAATGTAAAAAATATCCAACTACATATTTCACTCAAGATGACATAAAGTTATTCTTTATAATGATAAATATTTTTCTCATAATTTATACAACAATTAAATTTGATGTCATTAATTCTTCGTATGAAAATGTTAGACATGGAGGAAGTTTATATTTATAACCTCTTACAATCACAATTTAGCCGTTGAATTCTAATAACCAACAATTATTATTTATTGCGAATCAATAATTAATTAATGAGTTTGATTTATGAAAATAATAACCGTTAATTAATAGAAATCAACTATTAAATTATGATTATAAATGAAAATATGTTATAAGTATAATTTTTTTTATGTTGTAAGTAATGATAAAGGGTATGATACTCATCTGTTTCCAAAAAAAAAAAAAAGGGTATGATACTCATGTTTCAGGAATAGTGGAATTATAGAGGAATACTATAGGTTGATAATACATAGACGATTTTTTATTTTTTTTTTGTCAAATGGCTTTAAATGCCATCAATCACCATGGCTCATCGACGGTTTCACCTCAGTTTCCCTTCAAACATTGATTGATGCAGCTAGGTTTCACAACTCAAATATTTAAATGCAAACGAAATAATTGAACCATTTATTTACACATATTCCAGAGGACTTTATTCGATATTCATGCTCAAAAGATTTTAACTTAATATTTTATTAAGCTAGATATTTCACTTCATATTTTAACAATTAGTAAGTTGTCACATGATATCTCTACGGGAAAAACTCAAGTCAATGATTCACTTATTGAAATGGAAATACAAAGAAAAAATAAATGATGATTAGCATTCAGCTTATTTAAAATGAAAAGAAGGGCAAGACATCAAAAAAACATATTCTAAAGAAAAGAGTACAAATTCTCTCTTGTTCTCATAGACTTAACATTTTATCAAATTCTTTCTTTGATCTGATCCCCTAAGCACATTACTGGGAATCGATCTTATTCAGACGTACTAGCAATTATGTGGATAAATTCAGAGTGGGTCATCGCAGAATTTGCATTGGCATTTCTTGAAAAAGAAACCACATTGCCCTGAGATTGCATCTTCTAGGTTCTGGCAGTGATGACTGCAAATTGAGGAATGGAAGCATCTTGCATGGGGCCAAGTTCTACTGTTGCGCCAGCATTTCTGTCTTGGTTCCATCCCTTCCGAAGCTGCCACAGAGATAAATGTACTAATAATACATAATATCAAGTATATAATTTTTTATAAACAAAATATTTAAAATGCTACAAATCATGTTTGCTAATTTGAAAAATGACCACATACCATATACTCCAAATTATGTGATAAGTAATTTAATGTCACTTGCCTGAGGTTACGATGAGAATGATAGCGAAGAAAGCCGCAAAGACTTGAATATGACTGAGGAACCTCGCCATGTTTATTCACTTTGGTTGCTTGAGAAAATGGGAAATGAAATGAGAATGTATTTATAATATATGGTCTACATGATGCTCTCTTTCATGCTTAAGCGGTGAACTCATGGTTAGGTTGAGTTTACAAATAGCGTGTATGAACAGATGATGCCAATGCTTAATTTTTTTTTTTTTTATTGTATAACCTCTCATTGGAACAACATATGTATTGAGCTTCGTCACTAGAAGAAAGATGAGACTAATCCCCATTCGAGGCTCGCGAAGAATTTTCAAGAATTTGCTTGAGGTAAGGTTTGAACATCGACTCAAACAAATCCTTGCAAGCTCAATTGCCAAGAGGCAAGATTTGAACCCTTGATCAAAGCAAATTCTTCAGAGTTAAGTTGTTAATTGAGCTACCCTTTAACCTTTTTACATATGAAATCTTTATCTTTATATTCAAATTAATAGAACATAATTGACATTTAGCAACATTGAGAAATATTGTTAAATTATGAAAAAAAATGTTGCTATTTGAATTAATAACATTTTGATATAAAGGATATGTTGCAAAAAGGGTTTTAATATCACTTTAACATATTATTTTAGAAAATATTAGTAGTTTAAAAAATGATTTTATTTACTTTTTTTGTAGCATTTAAATGTTATTTATTTATTTTTTGCAACATTTAAAAAATGCTACTAGTTTACTTTTTTACAATATGTGGAAAAAGTTACTAATTTACCTTTTTGTAACATTTATAAAAATATTGTTAATTTAGATACTCAACTGAGTGAAATCTAGCCCAAGTGATAAGCCAGCTCAACCTGAATCATACTTAAAAAAAAAAAAAAAAAAAACCTTCTGTTTTCCCATCAAGAAATTTCAAGTTAATAAAAAAACATTTTATTATTATTTTTTCAATCTACTTTCACTAATAAGGGAATTCAGGAAAATGAAATCACAAGAAACACGAAAGTGAAAGTTTAAAAATTGCATGTTCTTACAATTATGATATTATACTCAGTCCAAATACATTATGGGAATCAGCTATATATGAAGAATAAATTTTCCGTCAAATGCTGAATAGTAGGTCTGATGGAACAGTCATCAGATTGCCACTTTTTTTGCAATTTTTTTATCAATCTATCACGTGAATAATATTATTTATCAAACTGTCACGTGTTGAAGTTTATTACGATTAATAGCGAACTCGATAGACAATAATTTTGTGACATGTGGAACACTTTCACTGGAAAAGCTGACTGTTATCTGTCCAAGTTCGCTAAGACTGGTAGATCGTAGCGAACTTGGTAACCAATGATTTCGTAACACGTGACACATTTTCACAAAAAAAAGTTGATTGCACGAAGTTGTTAGGAGGGATAGCGAAGTTGGTGTGCTATATTCAGAATTAATGTACCAATCACAATCAAAAAAAGAAAAGAATGAAAAAGAGATATTTAATTAATGTATCAATCATAATTAATTTATCAATCACCAATCATAATTAATGTATCGAGATTAACTTTTGATTGTATCAATCTCAATTAATGTACCAATCAATTCAGAAGGCCATAATTTTTTATTCGGATATCCAAATAAGATATTTTTTATTTCATTTCCTATAAATTTTCGAGATCAACGCAATGAAATCTCATTTGTCATATAATATATTTGGTACTACTGATGCACTGAAAACTCGATGCATCTTCCACTTATATTGTGACGCGTGTCTTACTTTATATCAAATCACTCTCTCTCCTAATTTTAATATAAATTATTTATTATTGATTTGACAAAAATAAGACACATATCACAATATAAATGGAAGATGCACCGAGTTTACGGTGCATCCGTAGCACCAAAGAAATTTTCCATTTGGCATATTTCATCTCTCATAAAAATCGTTCAAATTTATAATAATGGTGTCTTAAACAATTAATGCACCAATCATAATTAATGTACCAATCACCAATGATAATTAATGTACCAATCAAATTTAATTGTGATTGATACATTATTTGTGATTGGTGATTGAGACATTAATTATAATTGGTGATTGGTATATTAATTGTGATTGATGATTAGTACATTAGTTAAATAGTCATTTTCCTTCGTTTCGTTTTTTTTTTTTATTGTAATCGGTACATTAATTTTAATCGGGCAATGAGATTGTACCACATAGTTCACCAAGTTCGCTACCCCTAGTAGCGAACTTGTCTAGTCAGCCACGTGGCTTGGCAGGTGGGTAGCAGAGGGGCATTAATTGCTACCGAGGTGGCCACCAGGAACACGCCACCTAAGTAAACCAAGTTCGCTGTCAACTATTGCGAACTTGGACGCGCGACATATTAGAAAATAGCACTGTTGGCATGACATATTGGTAAAAAAATGGCTCAACAGTGGCATTCTGGTCACTGTTCCAGGTTTGATTGGGTAATTATCTAAAATATCACATTTATAAATTGGGTAAAGTGTGTGTCATTTTAAAGGATGTAAAGTTGTGTCATTTTAAGAGAGAGAAAGAGATAGATAAATGAGAAAAGAGGGTTGACAAAAAAAAATGTGAGTCCCACTTCTTTGTGAGAGTAAAAGGATATAAGTTACGTTATTTAAAAGGATAAACACTTTTCTATTATGAATTATTGCAAGCATAGTAGTTGTTTTTCTTTCTTCTCACGAGGAAAATAGAAAAAAAGGAATATGGCTATCTCATAAAATCGCGCTTAATTGGAGGTAATGCCAGTACATTGCTGATTGCCATTTAAAATCAATCAAAGAGAATTGTTAAAAAAAGCCGGTCCACATGGCCTGTAATGCTGGGCCGCATAAATCAACTAAAAGATTTAGGCTCAGTTTTACATTGTTAAATTAATCGTCCCAAACCGAACTCTTTTGACACAGATGGTAAGGAGTCTGAGACCCTTAATCAGAGATCTCAAGTTCGAGTCCTAATAATGGAAAAAAAGGATTTGGGTGAGTCACCGCCGAAAGGGTCCGATGATGCTCGATGAGAATTAGTCTTCAGTTATGGCTTGATGATACCTTTGAATTTATTAAAATAAAATAAAATTAATTGTCCCAATAACTATTTGATATGTTTTCCCTCTATTAAAATTATTTGTATATTGTATCATTGAGATATATTAACCGATGAAATTGTTCAAATTCTCAGTGTTATAAAAATCGGCCCGGCCCGACCCGGAAACCAGCCCTGGTTACATCATTGGATCACTTAAGTAGTTGACCTAGTGATAAACTCCGGTTCAACCGGTAAACCGGTTTTTTAAAATTAGGTACAAAATATTTTTTACAGCTCATTGGAGTGAGGAGCGCCTTCTCATACCATTAAGCCACCGTCAATGTTGAATAATATACACCATTTAATATATTTATTATATAACTATTAAGTTAAGAGAAGAGAATTATTTCAAAAATTACATCTAATGGCGAACCCATTCCATTGAAGTTGTGCAACATATCAAATACCACTAAATTAGATTAGGTTATTGTTTAGATGACACCATTTAAAATATTTATTATATAATTAAGTATAAAATATATATATATATATATATATATATATATATATATTCGGCTCATGCGGTTCAACCAGTGACCACCCACCGATTAAACCATTGACCCAGTGACCCGATACTTTGACCGGATCAATCACCGGTCCGGTTCTAATACCATCAATATAATTCCTTTTAAAGAAACTTATGGTCCAACCAAATGAATTGTCTATTAACAACTCTAACTTCTATGTTATAAATAAAAAAAGGATTTTATGTTTATTATGTCGTAGGAAAAGTGATTGTATAATGTTATAGAGATTCGTTTTGCGTGCTATATTTTTTTTTCTTGTTTTAAGATGTGTGGTCCCTACAAAATATTGTGTGTGTAGGAAAGTTTGTTGTGTTATGTTGAAGGATATAATGAAAACCATACAAAAATTCTAACAAAGGCCGAGATAGGAAAAAGAGGATGAGAGATATCCTTATTACTCAAATTTTCTACTACCAACTCATTACTTATCTAATCACCATTGGATCAATATTTTCACTTTTTTCAAAAAAAAATTAGCATTCTCTCTTTGATTCAATAGTGATTAGATAGGTAGTAAGTTAATAGTAGAAAATTTTGGTAATTAGAATATCCTCCTCGGAAAAGAGATACGGTGCTGAGCTTGGAAGAGAAATCGTTGTGTCTGGATGAAAGAGTTATCAATAAATATGGATAAATAACAAATCAATCTACTTTCAACAAAAAACTTTTATCCAAACCCTCCTCCATGTTTGGGGTCTTTGCTGCTCTGCTTTTGCGTTTTACGTCTGCGCAAGTTTTCGTCTTTTTTTTTTTGGTACATAGTTTTCGTCTTACTTTAATTTGCCTTTGCTCTGTTTTTTATTTTATTTTCTGACAAGGGTATGCTGTCTTCTAAAACTGTTCCATAATTATTTCATCACTGAATTTCTTCGATTTTTTTTTTTTGTAGTAAATGATTCACCATTCAAAATGAGTTTGTGCCTTAATGGATGGCTTACAAATATTCCCTAAAAAGCAAACAAGTTGACTTATTAGTGATACTATTGGACACAGTATGTAGCAACAAATCCATATATTAATGTATCCAAAAGAAAAATGCATATATTAGTTTTAAGTTTTTACAAGAGTAAAATAATTTATTATTTTTCTCTCTTTATTTTAATTTTAGATATTTTTTATATAAATATTTTTTTAAAAAAAGTGTGAGTTAATTTATTATATTATTCTTTACATTTAAGTTACACATGTGTTTTAATCAAGAGGATTTGATTTATTTTTTAGTACTGTGAAGGAATAGCTGGATGCTTTATAATGCTGTGATGAGAAAGCATCCGTATATACCAAATTTGCACTGATCTTGGTATTTTTATGTAATTGGTTAGACAGAGGGAAAGAATAAATAGAAATAAAAAAGAAGTTGAAAATGTTTAAACTTTTACTCCTTCAAGCTTAAGAGAAAGAATCAAATGTTATTTTTAATCTCTTTCAGTTTTCATATTAAATATCTATAAAATTATTTATACATCCTGTTGAGATATATAGTCCCACATTGGTTGTATGGTCAACTAATGTGGAGTTTATAAGGCCTTGGGCACTCTCACCCTTTGAGCTAGCTTTTGGGGTGGTGTATCTCAAGGTTCTTTGACATGGTATCAGAGCATTTTTATCCTCCATGAATGGACCTTCTGCTGCCATCATTTTTTTTTTAGTTTTCTCTTCATCGACTTTTCTGAGTCTTTTATTCTTCCAGATCTGCGAAGCCCCGAATCGCCATAATTTTTTTATACACCATTTTTTTAACTGTATTTGTATTGTTCCTTTTCTTCTTCAATGGCCAACTCTTCTTTTGAAAACTCCAACCCCCTTCATGTTCCCCAAAACATTATTCTACACCAAAATCTCAGATTGGATCTTGAAAGTTCTTATGCCTATGTTCGAAGAGAAGCTCAACAGCACCATACTCTGGGGAATCCTAAGCCCGGTGATAGTGTTGCCCTTCTCAGTGATGGTGCTAACCTTCTCCATCTTCTTGCCGCAGCCGTAACGACAAGCCTTCGTACACCTGCTCTCATTGTGGTAAGAAAGGCCACTCCGAACAACAAATAAACCACTCCCGAATCGAACCATTTTGAACCGAATCGAACCGTTTTTAAACCGAACCGAACCGTATCCGAACCGAACCATTTTCGAAACGAACCGTACCATTTCCAATCGAACCGAACATCTTCCGAACCGAACCACCAGTTTTGAACCGAACCACTTTCGAACCGAAACAGTTTTGAACCGAACAAGTTCCGAATCAAACCACTTCCGAACCGAACCACTTCCGAACCAAACTAGTTTCGAACCGAAACGAACCACTTCCAAATCTTGTTTCTTCCGGCCGTATTTTCATCTTCTTCGGTGATTTATTATTTTTATTTTGATTTTCTTTTATGGTTTGTATTTGGCCAATTTTATTTTATTCCCACATATGTTTGTGGTGTTATTCAAGTCTGATTTGGTTTGTATTTGATTTATTTTTGGCATTGTTTGGCTTTATTTTGGCTATTTAGGGGGAGCATGGTTCATGTTGCTGATGTTCATTTTGGAACATTTGATTTTGCCGATGTCAAAAAAAAAAAAAAAATGATGGCAGCGGAAGGTCCATTCATGGAGGATAAAAATGCTTTGATACCATGTCAAAAAGTAGATACACATAAATTGAGATAATAGTTTCTTCCATTCATTCGTTCGTTCATTTAAAATGAACGAATGAATGAATGGAAGAAACTATTATCCCAATTTATGTGTATCTACTTTTTGATATGGTATCAGAGCGTTTGAAATCTCACCGCCTCCCACTTTCTTTGTAGTGGAATTTCCACATGTAGGTGAACTTGTATGTTGTCCACCCTTCAAGCCCAGTGGGCTCTCGTGTGAGGGGGCGTGTTGAGATATATAGTCTCACATTAGTTGTATGGTCAACTAATGTGGAGTTTATAAGGCCTTGGGCACTCCCATCCTTTGAGCTAGCTTTTGGGTGGTGTATCCCAAGGTTCTTTGACATGGTATGTATCTACTTTTTGACACATCCTAAGTTGTTAACAAGTTCATTTTTCCTCCTCCCATTTTCGATTATTTCATGCAGAACCTCACAGACATATACAGAGCCTCACACTTTTTATCTAAAATTGAAGTGCAAGTTCTCTACCAAAGTCCTTGTGAGTTGACTAATCTTTGCGTTGGTGGGGAAGATAATGCTTGAATTAAGGGCGTTCATCAACATCCCCAAACCACTGAATTTGAAGACAAATAGTATTTTAAATCTTAAGGTGCTTCTCTTTATTCTCCACCAATGTCTTTTCATTTGTATTTGGTGTGTTGTCCTTGTCGTGAAGGTTAATTGAGAGCACTTTGTCATCCACAAATATTATTTTATGCCAACCTAATATCTGCTTTTGAGCAAAACCAATTGATTGATATCCCTATAATCCCTAGGCATGCTTTCTAATTTTCCTTTGCATCTCCCTTAAATTTGAGCTTTAGGGTGCATTTGGTATGAGAATTTTTTTTAGAATAATAGGGAAATGTAATAGATAGAGAAATGATTGGAAAGATGGATAAAGTGAAATAGGTAGAAAAATGTAAAAAAAAGTTGTTTGGTGGGGGAAAACTTTACTGGGAAAATTATGTAGCTTTATGAAATCAACAGTGCATTAAAAGTGAGATAACCAGTTTTCCGAAAATCCCACCTTCAAATTGGGTTTTTGAACAGTGCGGATATCTATGTTTCTCATAAATCCATACTTCCTGGATAGATGGATTTTTGGAGAAATATGTTGAAACAAACATGGTATTTCTAAAAGCCATACTTGAGAAAGATAAATATTCTCCAAAAACCATCCCAACCAAACACCACCTTAGCGTCATATGAATTATTAGTTGATTCATTACTAAGGATATTTTTTCTGAGTAATGAAAAAGCAGCAAGTTGTAAGCGGGTCATTTGGTAGAGGAGAAATTTCTTTTTATCCAGAAATCTCGATTCTAAAAAATATGATAAAAATATTCCGTTTACGATAATATCTAAAAATTATAAATTTAGAAAAATTCAATTTCTTGGGAATCCTGGAAAATACCGGCTTCCAAATGCCCCTAAAGAGTAAAGGTATTTGAGTTTAATAAATTACAGCAAAAATAACGTTACAAAATCCATGAATTTGTAGCCTAGTAATTAACATTATTTGTATAGCGTTTGACACGCAGATAAAACATAATTGAATAAAATATGAGGAAATGGGATGGAAAAGTTTCATTATGTTCTTTTTAGTTATATTTCTTTTAGTAAAATTATGATGATAATTTTTTTGTTTTATTCTATTTTTATTTAATACTCGCCAAATATAAAGTAAAACTTTATGTCTTTTGTTGTATTCCAATTGTTAGATTTGGAAGTTTAAATCTGAAAGTCTATAATGATATTTATTTTAAGTGTGTAACGGTATTTGTTTTAAGTATGTAACAATATTCTGTTATGAATTGTGTATTTATACACCTCATTTGAAGAGGTAATAAACGAACGAATAAATGGAAAAAACTATAATATATGGGCTTGAGTCATTCACAATAGCACTGAAGGTCCGGTGCTCAATACCCACAAGTAAATCCTATAAATAAGAGGTAAAACCTACAGTTATGCACGTTCTCTCTCTCAGTGTTATGCTACGACTACGAACACAATTCATAGATACCTAAATCCAAAAGCAACGTACTAATCGTGTCTCTAACACGGATAAATAACAACTTCCACTAAGGTAAGGTCAGACTTCAACTATTATCCTATTTTATAAGTCATTGCACTAACTTTTTAGACTGAATGCCCCAACAAAAAGCAAAGTGGTCTCCTTTACCTTTTTGGTTTGAATTTATAACTAAGGAACACTGAGTATGCTTTTTTGCAATGAAACTGTCTATTTCAGTATTTTCTTTGGGGATTCCTCTCTAGGGAATTTATTGTTCCCTGCAAGCATTTTGGTGATCATTTTCTGAAAGCAAACGTAAAAGATACCAAGCTGCGCATATCATGGGTCTCATGCTTCTCAAGAAGTTCAGCCTTCTCTTCCTCCTCATTTCTGGATCACTTTTATCACCTACTTCTTTTGCAGGTGGTTCTTTTAAGGTCTTTTGTTACTCTTTTGGTGCCAAACCTACTTACATTGTAACATGGCTAATGAGTGCATATGAACAGAGTTCCATATATTAGACATTGTCGTATATCGCTTCATATTTTATTCACGTATGTCAATAACAATGGCAGTGCTTGGCTTAACCTGAATTTTCTTGGGGAATGAAATTTGATGATGTTTTTCATTTATGGGTTTTATAATTCTCATGTTGAATGAGAATTGAAATCTCATATTGTAGAGATAAAAAGCATGTGAGACCCATGTGTTAGAAAAAACTGTATGTATGAAACAAATATTTTATCTATTTTGAAAATTTACACAAATATCTCCCAACTCAAACTGCGTTTCTTTTTCTCCGATTGTCTAGTTGTGTCAACGAAAGAGTTTCCCTCCCCATTAATTTGTTGCCCACAAACTCAGAAGTTGACCTTAAGTTGTGAATTTTATTTTTTGGATGAATAAGTTGTGAATTTTTGAGCTTGTGTACAAAGCATGCAATACGACTGATCGCTGCCTCCTAGTTCCTTCGCTTTTGGGCTTCTTTGAATTATTTTAGCTCTGAGGCCCATAAAAAGTAGTGCTCCATTTTCTCGTAAGGGCGTAGGACGAGAAAATATATATAAATATGTAAATAAAAAATAATATGAATTTGAGCATCACTCTATTACAAATATAAAAACTCAAACACCTCACTTATTAGCATATGGTTAGTATGATTATTAATAATTCGTTAGATGATTTGTAATACTAATTTTTAAATCATTATTATGATCCTATTTCTTATTTTATCAATTTTCAAATTCCAATTAACTCATTACCTTTCTCTCAAAGTCTCTTTTTATATATATGTTTCCCGACACTGGTTGTTTTTAAACACAGTACAACATGGAGGCCATCATGTTCATACTATATATGAAGCTCTAGCAAATGATTTAGTAGCCCGAAATGATGGATCAAGTAGGGTAGAGCGCGACGGGTCTTATTTAAGCCTCACATAAGTTATGAGATTCACTATTATTGTGTCACTCTCATTTCCGTATGATCCTTCAATCAAAGTTGGGCCTTCTTCAAACAATAATTTACAAGCATCTGCACATTAGTTTCTGTTTAATTAATGGGAAATTATATATCTCATCTTCCACTCATATAAAAGATGTATTTATTTATTTATTAAAAATTGATGGATCCGTTCTGTCTTGGAGACAGAGATGTCCAGCCCAATAGACTGGTATGTGATCTTGGATCTAGTGCCCTCTCCAAGTTATTTATGGGAGAGATATCCTTGAGTCAATCAGATCACTGTTCACAATAAACTACTAACAGCATTAGCCAATGGGGTGTGTGTGCGCACAGTGATAACATAACAGTAAGAGAGATAACATACTGTACCTTTAGGTTTACCTCTTGTTTATAGGAGTTACCTGTGGGTAATGTGATGTGGGCCTTTAGTGCCTCTGATGGGGCCCTGGCTTGTTTACTATGCTGTCGTATTAAGATTAGTATCCTTGATGAATTCTACCTGTGATTATGCTTGATTAGAATCTTGGATTGTCCTGATTAGTTCTATCATTCAATGGGCCTATCATACGGTCCATAACAGGGAAAAATTTAATATGCTCCAGGACCACTAAATTTTTTGGTGCTCCCTCTCACAATCTTAATTTTCTCTTTCCTTTTTTATCCCTATTAATTTATCACTTTTCCCATTTTACCCTCCTATTTACATTAAGGGACCACCTAAAAATGGTGGTCCCGGTTCACTCTAAATAACCTCCCATAACAGATCCCATTTTATTTATCTCACAATATAAAATAACACCTCTCCTACTACATAAAAAAATAGGGGTAGGATATTGTAACAAACAATGTTACAACCATCAATCTTACCGTTAAATTGATTAAATTATCTGACGGTCCTGATTTGATGCATATAAAGCCCTCTTTCTTCCCTTCTCTCTCCCTATACGCTCTGCGCATCACCTCCGCACTCTTCCACGAGCTAGGGTTTCCGCTGCCTCTGCCCATCTCTGTCGCCACCGATGCCCATCATCACCGCCGCCGATCCAAATCGAACAGCACAGAAGAATCATATTTTTTCAAACTAATTTAATAATTAAATCATTTTATTCCAACCGATTCAAGAACCAGATCATTTTTTCAATTCAATTAGGGCTAAAAATTAAACCATAATTATTCATGGGAATGTGAAAAAAATCAAATCAAAAATACCAACTAAAAGAATTTGATAAAGAAGAGACAGACACATATGCAAGTAAACCATTGGATTCGTAGCCTTGGTAAAACACCACCTTCTAGGAGAAAGACAATTGGGACCGGAGAAGCAGAGAGGGATAAGGGATAAACGGCGATGGCAGCGGCAGTAGAGTGCAGCAGCGGCGATGGCGAGACGGAGGATATGGGCAGCGGCGCCATCACGTGTCTGGCTATGGGCGATGGCAGAGCGTATAGGGAAGAGAGAGAAGGGAAGAAAGAGGGTTTTATATACATTAAATCAGGACCGTCGGATAATGTAATCAATTTAACGGTAAGATTGGTGGTTGTAACATTATTTGTTACAATATTCTATCCCAAAAAAATATAGCCCTTAATTAATTTGCTAGTAACATAATACCTATATATTTCCCACATAGATAAAATTCAACAGATTTTGCTATTCGAAGGACATGGTTTAGGGCTGATGGGCTTTTTTTAGCCAAAAGTTATTTTTTTTTTTTTTTTAACTACAAAGACTGGTTCCACGTCTGCTTTTAAAAAAAGTAAAAGTTATAAAAAAAAATTAATCATAGAACTCACTCAAGTCATATGTATTTTAAAATTGAATATGAGTTTGGCAATTTCTTCTTCAACATTGAAAACAACCGATGCTTAATGAAGAGTATAGATTTGATGACTTAATAAATTAAGAGAATGTGCGATTGGCACAACTTACAATGGAGAAAAGAATGCAAAAAAAAAAAAAAAACTACAAAAACTTCACTGCTAATAGAATAACTTCTCCAAACTCCAAAGCTTATTATATTATAATCTTCAAAAAAGAATAGAGAAAAAGTGCTTTGAGTTTGGTCAATTGTTTGTGGAGTTAAAAACAATAGTAAAGAAATAAGGTTACAAAAATAAGGTTAATGATTCAGTTACATAAAAATATGTTATTTATTATAATAATATATTGGATCAGCTCATTAACTTTAAGCTAAAACTCATTAAATTAGGTTCGAGCTTGTTTGTTAAGTAATTTTTTTTAAAGCTTGAGTATATTTTATTTATTAAACAAGAGAAATCAAGTCAAATTTAAAGCAAACTAAGCCTTGGATCTTGATAACATGCTCCACTCATTTACACCGCTAGACATAAGATTGTCAGCTCTTAAGTCTTAACTTTTGTAGTTAATGGACTGTATAATGATATGTTTTACCTAATTCCGAATTTAAAGTGAATATATGGTTTACGAAAACCTAATTATAAGATGGATTAATACTTGGCGTCTCTCACCAACGCACGCCACCGCTCAACAGTTGACAACGACCAACCTATACGTGGCAGTGACTCAACCACAGTGAATAGACATTTATCAACTTCATCTTTCAACAAATAATGAATTAAACGGGACACGTGGGAGGGTATATTTGGCAATGCAACACAGTTTAACAAAAGGTTCACTCCATTTTCCTTTCATTCTACCCAAAAGTAAAAAGACAGTTCTGGTTTTCAGTTGCGTACACGACTCAAGCGTCTCACTTGTTACTTGTTAGTGTTGCTTACTGAGAAAAGTGAGAAAATAACAGAAATAAAAAAGGAAAGAGAAAATTAATATTGTGTTGCAAAAAATTCCTTTGACAATTTTTCGGACAATCTGACCGTGACCTATAGTAGTGTAAGTGTGTTATGGTTAACCATTTTCACTTTATCTATTTTTTAATTCGAAAATATTTGTTGTAGCGGATTTGGATGGTTTGGTTATTCTACACGTATTTTTACTTTTTTTGTCATCAAACATTAATTCCTTTTTAAATATTTTTACAATACCATATGCATGCACTAAAAGCCTTGGTAAAGTATGACATATATTTTGATGTAAATAAGGACACAACATCAACTAGATTCCTAATTGAATCAGTTACGAAATCTCAATCAAATAATTTCGTAGAAGTATTTAATAGGTTGATTAAAAATTTTGATCTCCCTCAAATTTATGGCCCTTAGATTTGCATCTTAAAAAACCGTCAATCTGAAATACAAAAAATTCAACCAAAACCCAATTTAAACGAAGTTTTGATTGTAATTTATTGCCAGGTTTGACAGTGATCAATATGATTTATTTTGAGGGATAAGATTTGGAATATATTTTGAATTTGAAATTTATTAAGATAATATTCTAATTAAATTATGATAAATTTATTTTATTCTTAAAAATTTTCTTTATTTTTAGGAGATAATTTTTTTTTGTGTAAAAATTTACACTAACAAAACATTAAAATTAAATTGATCTAAAATTTACCCAATGCGTGCTGATTCTTACCTAATTTGTACATGCATAATACTCACGTTAAAGAAATAAAGTAAGATATATTTCACACACAGCAATAATGTGGAATTGATTTGATTTTTGACTCGATAGCAGTTATAATCTGTGATCAGTTTAATTTTTTTTTATTATTATTTTAGTAGGCTGATCAGTTTAATTATTGATTTGGAGAATGATATTTTTCTAGATCAATTTATATCTATTAGATTCATTTATAAACAGCATTAGCCACCATTAAAATGGTCCGTATCTTGTTTGATATGGGACCATCCAACATAACCCACCTACTTGTAAACACAAGCAAATTTATATTTAGCTTACCTCACCGTTTTTCATTGACTTTTTTTTTTTAAATAAAATAAAATAAATTCTGGTATAACAAGTTTAGAAAAAGAGAAATTGAAAAGAAACGAATTAAGAAAGAAACAGATTCATACGGTGCATTGATCATCTGATTATCACATTGACATTTTTTGGGTCTTGACTTGTAACGGTTTGATGCAGTAAATTATGAGATTATTCAATTTAAACTGTACAAGGGAATAAAAAAATTAGAAGAAAGGAATTATCACAGAGAATAATGACTTTTATGAAGAATATGTTCTCTAAATATTAGGGTCATGATGCCTTTTGTCTAATATGAAAAGCATGGAATGCGTACTTCCTACTCCGAGTACTGCACAAGAGAGTGCCGCCTGTTACCCTTTTACCCCACTCAAATTCCATACTTTTAAGACCTTTAACATTAAAAATAAAATATAAAATAAAAACACACAAAACAAAACACATTTTTACATTTTGTATTATTAATAATGACTTTCGATTAACAATTTCTTTCGAGCTACAATTTTTATCACTGAACATTGTAAAGCTATGTATACCATTTTAAAAGTAAAAACATGTAAATGAGTGTGGAATCCAATTGGTGTTAAAAAAATGCCAAGTTTATAGTTAATAGTTATAAACAACTTTGAATTTGAAGATGAAAATTTTGTTAAAATCGTTGCGATTGATGAGGGAAGGAAAAAAATATATATTAAAGGTTGAATAATATATTATTAAATAAGAATATTAAAATAAGGGAATACAAAGAATTAATCCTGAAACATGATTCGAGATATTTTAATTTTTTGTGGTAAGCATTTTAAAATAAGAAAAAGTCAATGTCTCTGTGATTTTTTTATCACATATGCTCCTGTGATTTGTAAAAGGGTGTATTTTTATCATATATGTTCATGTGGTTTTTAAACTTTAAAATCACAAGGACATATATGATAAAAAAATCACATGTGCATAGGTGATTTTAGTATAACATGGAGGTATCCTCATTCAACTTCCAGTCACCTTGCCCTCGGGGTACGGCCCTGTAAACTAGGGCCTTATTGGAACAACATGTGCATTAAGCTTCACTACTGGAGAAAGTATGAGACTAATCCCCCAACCGAGGAGGAGGCTCATCCTTTGGCCCCCAAAGATTTGCTACCGGAGGAAGGATGAAACTAATTCTCAAACCGAGGAGGAGGCTCATCCTCTAACCCCTGTAGATTTTTCAAGAACTTGCTTGAGGCAGGGTTTGAACCCCTGAATCAAACAAACCCTTGAAAACTCAATTATCATATGAGCTACCCTTGAATTTATTTTAGTCTTTACTACTAAACTACATTTGATTGTTATTTTAGAGTAAAAGTATCGGTGAACTCTTCCTTTAAAATATAATATTTACCTTTTTTTTTAAAGCTTGAAACTTATCCAACATAATACAGTTAGATTATATTTACTAATTTTGTAAGTACAAATACTTATCAATTATATATTTTGGAAAATACAAATACTTAACGTCTTCTCCGAAAAATATAATTAAGTTTATAGAAATGGTAAAAGAAAAAAGTTTGTAAACGTAAAACTCGTACATGTATTGTAAATTTTAGTTTGTTGGAGATTCGGAAGGGTTTGATAAGAGAAGTGTGAGTGCAGTAGCGCTACAGAAGAGGGAGAAGAGTCCATAAGGGCGTAAAAGAAATTGTCTGAAACGCCTCTCTCTGTGCAACAAACACCACTCTCTCTCTCTGTCTCTCTCGAATCTCCTTCGCCTCTTCCACTCACTCTTTCTCTGTGACGCTTTGTTTCGTTAAAAGGTACGCGCGTCTTGGGGTCATATTCATTTCATTTCTCTCTATACGCTGATTCGCTTTGCTTTCATCATATGTACCAAATACCATGTTTCTGCACCGAATTTCAAAATCAATAGTTTTTATTTTTTTTTTTCTCTCTCTCCCGCAATAATAATTATAATAATAATTACTATTGAAACTTTGTAGGTCTTGACTGTGAATTCCGTTTTTTCAGCATTGATTTCGGATCGTTCTGACTTTTCGAGTGAGCTGAATATTTTCCTTATTTAGGATTTTCGATTTCCTTGATTTGTATTCTTCTTTACGAATATATCAGATTGATTGGATCATCTCCGACCACCTTTTTCAATTTATTTGGGGAATTTCATATCATTTTTTGTTGGTTTTATTTATTTATTTTCCTTGTCTTGCCGGTGATTTGAGGTTGGTACTGATATCCATGATTAGAGTAAATAGGATATAATTCATTTGTTTATTTTTACAGCACAACAGACACTTTTTTCCTCCCTTCCTGCAGATCCTATTGTATTGAAATGTTGTGTGTTCATCACTATCAATATTTTATTGACTTAGATCACATTTGAAGTTGTTTCATGTCTTTATGTGGGTCAGTTTGGTAACCCCTTAAAAATTAGATCCTAAAGTCACTAGAAGTGGGCTTCTGGTGAGGGGCTAGAGTATTTTCCATGAGGTTATAGGTTCGAACTTCAGTGTCACCGTTAAAAATTATAGGCTAACAGTTCAAGGATGCGTTTTACGTGGGAAATTCTATTAAAAAACTTATTGCTCTTTACACGTTTTTCAACACCCTTTTGATTCTGAGCTTATATTTGATCTTTATCTTCTGATCTTTTTATTTTTTATTTTTGGTGGGGTGTTTTAATTTGGAATTATGTTTAAATTCAGCATGACAACTGGTTGAGTGACAATGATAATTTGTTTTGGATTATGCTTTTGACTGTCATAGTATTTATAATTGCAATTGATGGTATGCCCTTTTCATCACTATTCCAGGTAAGAGCTGTATTCACAAGTGAATGGTGTAGATTTGTATTTGCATATGCAATAGGTGGTTGTGTTTGTATAACAAGATAAAAACTGTTGTGTACCTCATAATGGGTGCTGCTTGTTGTGTTGCTGCCAAAGATAAAACTATACAAAATGGTTCAACCAGTGACATTTTGCATCGGAGTATTCGATGTTCTCCAACATGGAGCTTTCGGTGGGATCATCGAGGGCGCGTAGCTGGTGAAGATACTTCTGTAAATTGGTTTTCTGATGGTATTAGCCGGAATGACGGATCGGAGAATAAAAATGAATCAGCATATGTATCAGAGGATGGAAGTCCATTGCAGAGCTTTCAACAGAACAGATACCAAAAATCCCCAATTTCTGAAGGAACTGCTGCACATATGAGAAATTCACCTTCAGGTAACTTTCTTGAAATCAGCTTTCTGGTTTTAACTGTGGTTCTACTTGGGTTGGACTTTCTAATTTTTAGAATTGGATTTTGTATCAGTTACTTCGTAGTTCATTCTACACTTATAATCACAAAAATAGGTGGAAGATATGAATTAAGTACATGGTATTACAGTAAATTTGGAAACATGGTGATGTCTTCTCACATATATTTCTTTCTCATAAGCTATCAGACATGAGGTAGAAAACTGAAAAATTAGCAGTAAGTGTGGTTACTTAAAATGATAGTTGTGCACAAAGTTCTGAGTGGAGGATAGAAGCTGGCATCACGAAGTAAGAGCAGAAGCTGTAGAACTATCAACTGTTTTTGCTTTATTTACTACATTGTTGTACTAGCAAGCCTAGAGGAATCAGCTGATCATTTTAGAAATGATGGCACTGCAAATCAAAGAGAAATGAGCTGTTAGGAATTTAAAATTTTCATGGTGCTAACCAGTTTTTAAAGTCAAACCACAGACATACCTACCAGAAAGGAATAGAAACTGAAAAAGTTGATGAATGTAAGCACCATTTCTGTTTGAATGAGAACAATTAGTTCAGCTAGTGAGATTAAGATACCAGTTTCAACCAGACAGGAGGTATTGCATTTGACAGTTTATAGATGAAAGGAATAGACTGAAACATGAATGAGAACATATTAATTTCAGCTGGTGCAATTAAGGGTTTCAGCTGGTGCAATTAAGGGTGCATTTGGACAAGTTTTTTTTTTTTTTTTTATAAAAGCACTTTTTGATATAGCTTTTTTTCAGAATATACCCTTTCTAGCTCTTGCGCTAAAACTGCTTGTTTTGTATATTGAGTTTTAGTTTTTTTTTTTTTTTTTTTTTTAAAAAAAAAAAAAAACCCTTATCTAATTATCGTAGATGTTTTTAGACATAGTTTACAACATTTTTTTCAGCACCAACAAATGGGTTACCAAATTATTGATATAATGTCTTACAGTATCTGTACTTATGCTCCCTATCAAATAATATGTTTTGCTCTTCAGTCTTCAATCATTTGTGGTCCATCTCCTTTGTTAAGGAAACACTGGAGCATCATTGAATTATCATGTCTTGAAATTTATTTATATTCTTATTTCTTATGAATCCTTTTTTTTTTTGGGGGTACTAAAAAGTTCCTTTGTCATGCATTTTTTATCTTAAAGCGGTTACTAAGAGAAAATAGGATAGAATTCTCGACATAGGGCTTAGCCAATTTTGCTCTTAATACAAGATCATTCACGGAAAGTTTTTGTTGATTATTTAGATAGATGATTTTTTTCGAGTCCATCCTCCCAAAGAACCTGTGAAGATTATTTAGGCAGTTAAGCAAATAGGTATAGATAAGGTGGTTTTGTATGGCTTGCTTTGCGTCCTATTAAAATATGTTGTATGACACTTTTTTTAACTAATACAGCTGCTAATTATTATTCTGTCAACTGGTTCTTTTATAGGATCTGAAATGGTTATTTATGTTTACTGCAGATCAATCTATTTCAAGGAATGTCTCTATGGATGTCAGTGTGGAACAGGTGGGGTTATAATAGTGAATTATTTTTTCGTTGTTTTGCATTTTTGCTCAGTTGTTGGTATGTGATTTCCTACCTATGAATTTTCTAGGTGAAGGGGTTGGCAGAATCATCAATAGTATCTAGTCCATCTCCCACAAAACCATCATTGCCATCAACTTCATTGTCAGCATCTCCTCTATTATCCCAATGTCACATGACTCCATCCAACTCAACCCCATTAAGGTTGCCTTGCCGTTCTCCTGGACACCAGCTGTTACAGCAAGCTTCTTACAGCCGAACCCCAGCATTTAAGTCACCCGGCAGCTTCTCTCTGTCTGAAGATAGACCAGGGTTTCCCTCATGGAGCAATGAATCAGGTATCCGCTCCCATGGTGGATCTTCAGATGGTTGGTCTATACCTGGCCTTTCTGAGTCGATGGGAACTCCCCTCAGAGAAAGTTGGTCATTTGATAGTGAGTCCTTTGGTTTTAATCGTGAAAGGTTAGCTAGATCCAATAGTTGGTTTTCTGCTTCACCAGTTGATTTGCAAACATGTGGTGTTTGCTCAAAGCTTTTAACGGAGAAGTCTTCTTGGAGCACCCAAAAGATAATTGCAAGTAATGACCTTTCTGTAGTTGCTGTTCTTATCTGTGGGCACGTCTATCATGCTGAATGTTTGGAGACTATGACACCTGATATCAATAAGTATGACCCAGCTTGCCCAGTTTGCACTTTTGGTGAGAAACAAACTATGAAGCTGTCCGAAAAAGCTCTGAAAGCTGAAATGGATTTGAAGGCTAGAAACAAGAAATCAAAGAATCGGATTGTGAACAGTGATATCGATGATGATTCTGTTGTGTTAGATCACTTTAAAGGGAGAGGGCTTAAAGATAAAGGTCCTAGGATGGACTCCAATTCCAGTGGGAGAAGCTCCTTTGGGAAACCTTTTCTGAGGCGACACTTTTCCTTTGGATCAAAGGGTTCCAGATCCATGTTAGATAATCACCCTACAAGAAAGAAGGGCTTCTTTTGGGCCAAATCTAGCAAGGAATAAGCTGCTTCTTGGTTGTGGGGAGGTTAGTTGCATTATCTTAGTTTTGTTGCATGCGCCAGTTTATCAGTAGAATCCTTAAGCTTGGCTTATGCCATGCATTGCCATAAAGAAATAAGGTTTCTCTGCTTTCCCATTCTATAGTTAGCAAGTTATTGTGCTTCCAGATTTTTTATGTTTTGGTTGTGCGCAACAGAGTTTGAACTTCAAACATTTGATATCCCCCGGCTATAAACTATAGCATGATGGAAATCCTCAGTAATTCTTTTGTACTTAACACGTGTTTCTTTTCACCTTCTTTATGGCAGGTTCCATGTTGATCTTCTCTGCATCCTTAAAAGGATTGTGAAAAGGGCAAGATGTAATGCATGATTTCTGAGCATCTGTTCACACTAATCTGTGATTTCAACAAGATTGGAGGCTGAAGTTACTCTGTAAAGAACACATACAGAAGTGGAAGATAGACGCAGTAGATAGTGTTTTGAGACCAAGAGTCTTTTTGTATTGTACAGGTCGATTTGATTATTGCAAGGATATAATTCATATCCAAATGATGTTCTGTTGACCATGATTCTGCTTTTATTTAATGCGTGCCATTAGCCCTTGGGAGTTTCTGGTATTGGGCTATGGTCTTCTCCACAGATTGTTAGGCAATACCAATTATTTTGATTGACTTTAGTTGGTTGCTTTTAATGAAAAAACAGCTTCAGGAATAGCCTTTTATCAATTTAGTGTTTTTTGTACGTAGCAGATTGAACTATGTACTTTTTTCTGGACGGGTTGCTCTTAATGAAAGAACGGTTTCAGGATAGCCTTCTATCAAATTATTGCTTTCGTCGGTAGCAAGTTTTGTTATATGCTTTTTCATCAGTTGGTTGCATGCTTCTTTTATTATGCTGGGCAAGGATTTATGTTGCTTCTTGATTGCATGTTGACTGATGTTACTTATGACTATAGAGGTCCGTGCATGTTTCTTTTGTTGTGTTTTTAAATTTGGTAAATCATACTTTCCTGTTTTAGAAAAGGGAAAAGTGTGTATAATTTTAAAGGACGTAAAATGTCATTTTAAGAGAGAGAAAGTGATAGATAAAGGAGGAGAGAGAATTGATAAAATAAAAATAAAGATGTGGATCCATTTTTTTGTGAGAGTAAAAGGATGTAAGTTATGTCATTTAAAATGATAAACATTTCTTCCTTTAAAAAATTACACCTTTTACTTCGGAGATTTAATGTAAACTAATTCTTAAGGACATTTTCCCCTTTTTCTGACTTCCTTCATGATATGTTATTCAAAATCAATTGCTGTGACACTGAAAGTTTAAAGAGAGAGAAAAAAATCACCTGGAGACTCGTTCATTTATTTTCGGAGGAGAGAACTTTAAATTTTAAAAAATAGAAGACAAATCTAAACATTTCTCCAAGAAATAAATGTAATTTATTTTTATAATTTTTATAACTAATACATACTAATGTTATGACGCCATGTGAATACCTCAAGTGATATTAGAGAACATTTATTGAAAGATGCTTTTTACTGATTATCATAAAGTAAATGTTTAATGAGATCATGTACAAAGAAGTTTAAATTTTTGTTTGCTTATAGCGTTAATTACGTGCATATTTTAGTTGTATGGGTATAATTATAACTTGGTAAAATCATGCCCTAATTTTGTAGTCATGTATTTGCGTATTTAGCGCTCTTAAAAAGTGTCTTAAGTCCACCATATTTCCTCTTTCCACTAGGTAAGAATAGATGGGAAAAAGTACTCTTATATCTAATAACTTTCTCTTCCACACACCCTTTGATATCTGTGTCATCTTTCGATATCTGTATCACCTTTTTCTTTTCATTTATTTTTATTTTTCAAGTGATGGAGCCCACAAATTTATCTCTATGATCCGAGATAACTTATCTCGTTTAACATTAGATTAATAAAACCCACAATAAATATACAGGATACAAAAAAGTGTTAGAATTATCTAACGTATTAATTCATAATGAGTTACGAATTTTTTATTTTCATACAAACGCACTAATTTATGATCATGAGGTGTATTATGAATGTTTACTTACTGATTTAAATAATTATTTTGTTTGGATTTAGACACTCATAATGTAACTATAATATTTTTATTTGGACTTAAAATACTGGTTAGAATAGGTACAGTGTCGGCCTTAACATATGATGAAAAGACGCTGAAATTAATTTAATTATTAAATTCAAGTACTCCAGATCTTATCTCGATGGAATGAATGAACAGGGAGTATGTCAGCATAAGTCATATTCTTCGAAGCTTTTCATGATTTTAGATTTTAAGATAAGTACGACAATTCCATTAGATATGAAATCATCTATTCAACAAGCTAGAATCGTTATTCTGAGTTAATATAATATAGAGGAAGGATATTTTTATTATTAAATTTTTTTATTATTATCTATCTAATCATAATTGAATCAAAAATCAAAAAGAACATGTTAAGTGATTACATAAATAGTGAATTGATAGTAAAAATTTTTAATAGTAATAATATCCTCCTCTATAATATAATCTCACATTTTTTTCACGGAGGGGAGCAAAACGAGATGCAGCATATGTGACCTTGGAAAGGACAGGTGTCCTCTTTTCTCTTACGTGGCAACGGGTGTTTACATCTTGTGGAACCACGTGTCGGGTTGTTTGGCTCCAAGTTACATGCATATCTCCACCGCCACGAAAACCTCTGGTTTAAGAATTGAGAGAAACCCAAACTTGTTCACAGTATCACAGTATCTACTGCCATAGTCTAAATTTCTTAAAGTTGAAGGAAATGGCCGAAGCACACTTACGCGACGAACATGGCAACCCTATCCAACTCATTGATCAATACGGTAACCCGGTTAAGTTAACCGACAAGAACGGCCAACCCGTCCACCTCACAGGTTTTGCAACCACCACTCCTACTCCTACTCCTACTCCTTCCACTGGCGCAGCAGGGACCAATACCACTGCCACTGGGTCTATGTTTGGAACCTACGGTGGCGGTGCGTACGGAGGTGGTGCAACCACTGGCACAGCTAGCACTTTTGGGCCTGACAAAACCACGGTGGCTGATCTATTGGCTACCGAGCGAAGAACTGAGATGCCTGTGCATGACCCAACCAGGCTCCATGAGAGAGAGACTGGAGAGCTTCGTCGCTCCAGTAGTTCAAGCTCTAGCTCGGTATTTTTATCGTTATTTTCCTTGTCTCATGTTGTAAGGGATATATATGTTACAAGTTTTTTTCTTTTAATAAATATGGGATTGGTTGAGTCACAACAATGATAATATATTCTTTATAGAAAATTACATCCTTATATATATATATATATATGGATTTTATATTTCTCATTTAACATGAGAATTGAATTATCATTTTATAGAGATAAAAAGCATGTGAGACCCGTATGTTAGAAAAAATTATGTGTAGTACTCATGTTGGTACGAAAATTGAAGGGTGTGTAAAAAAATTCAAAATCTCATTTTAAATGAGAATCATAAAATCCTATATATATATATATATATATATATATATATACACACACACGAGAGGATTTTTTAATATCAGTTTCAAATTTAAAATTTCATATTTTATACGAGATCTCTTTGATCAAAAAAATCAATGATATCACACTCTTACAAGTAAGAGCATTTGATCTTTTTTATCTAATGGTTCTCACAGCGGTGTCAAATGATCATACCTCTCATATATATATATATATATATGAGAGGAGAGATATTCTTACTACCAAAATTTTTTATTACCAATTCATTATCTATCTAATTATTATTGGATCAATATTTTCTCTTTTATCAATTTTTTTTTAGCATTCTCTCTATTTGATTTAATGATGATTAGATAAGTAGTAAGTTAGTAGTAGAAAAATTTGGTAATAACAATATACTCCTTATATATATATATAATAAGTTATACTTATTACCTCTTGTACTAAATTTTAGCCGTTGATTTCTGTCAATCTAACGATTATAATTTATTGTAAATTAATAATTATCATCATTTCATATAAGTTACACTAAGAAATAATTTTATGAGTTTAACAAACATCAAACTCTAATTTTAATTACACGTAAAATTTAAAACTTTAATTTAATTTTCAAGAATAAGAAAAAGAGAAAATTAATAACTTACAAGACATAGTTATGAATTCAATGGCGTTTAGTATTTAAATCCAATCATTGCTTTGAAGTCAGCTAATTAATCTCACAAGACTCATCCAACGATTTTGATAGTCATTCTGCAGTTATTATTAATGATAATTCTGATTGGGTTTTGATTCAACGTTTTTATAGTCTGAGGATGACGGTCAAGGTGGGAGGAGAAAGAAGAAGAAGGGACTGAAGTATAAGATAAAAGAGAAACTACCTGCGGTTGGAGGAGGGGGCAAGGAGCATTCACACTCAACCACCACCACTACTACAACCGCTGCTACTACTGGTGCTCACCACCAACCTGAGCATGAGAAGAAGAGTATTATGGAGAAGATCAAAGAAAAATTGCCTGGCCACCACACCCACTGAACCTTTCTCTCTATGACCTCTGTAGTCTGTTCGTCTGTGTCTTGTTTTGAGTCTCTGATTTTGTATTATCGTACTAATCTGTAATAATAATTAGTTGCAATTATGCTTTATGTTATGTAAAATACATGGTGTGACTATCTTCTGAATTATGTATATGTATGCACTATATTTATGTACATAACGCCTTAAATATCTCGATGGTACCATTGTGGGTTCTGCTTTTTAATTTAGCATTGCTTTTAATATCTAGTTCAAGTGGTATAAGCTGCACTAACCATATTTAATTTTGATGGATATGTGGTAGCACGAGATTCGGAAGATGGTATGGTATGGGCTATGGCTATGGGGATCCAGCAATTCGCCAATAGCTCAATAAATATATTGCTGCATGGGGTTTCTTTTGTGCAGAGCGATTTGCTTGTCCCACATAATAATGGACACGAGAATAGAATTAGCCATTAGTGCTTGTCTGACACGTCTACTTTTATGGAAGTTGATGATGGTGGAATAAATCCATTCATCATTTTCTAATTTTTTTTTTTTAATTCTTGTTATATTAAAGGGATTTGTTTTACACATCAGAAAGGAGAGAGAAAATTTGAATGTGGTATAATAGTAATACCAAAAATTTATTGGTGGTGGTGAAGAATGAATCCATTCATCATTTTCTATTTATTTGTTTTGGAGAAAAAAAAAGTTTATTCACTAATTCTTGTTATATTAAAAAAAAAAAATTTAAGGCAAGCTTAGTTATATTTGTTATCTTCAATAAATAAATCGTTCTGGATTAACCTAATGTGAGTTGAATTTTGGATGAACGAAATGGAATGAAGTAAAATTACTAAAATAATGCTGTAATTTTTAATTATAATTAAAGAACTAATATTTTTTTAAAGTATATAATTTTATGGAAAATGCATTTGTCATATATATTACATGACAAATGAATAGTTGTTATGTTAAGAAAAAAATAAATTATATAATATTAAAAAAGTGAAAGGATACATTATTCAATGAATTAAATTTGTCTTTTTCTTAAGATAACATTTGTTATGTAATATTATAAATGCATTTCCCTAATTTTATTTCCGATATAATTAACTATGACAAAACCTTGAATGAAAAGGGTAGAATGGAAAAATTATCATTAAAAAAAAAAAAAAAAGGATTCCGTTGTTAAACTCAAATGCCTGTGCTCACTGCTAGTGCTGAGTGCTCGTCCAAATCAAAAATTGGAGAATAGGTTAAGGTGGAATGTATCTTCCCTCCCACTCCCTAATTCCCAATCGTGTAATCTCTCCAACCTTGCGTCTTGGATCACCTAGAGTGGTGAGAGCAATGGCGGCTCACACCACTACTCTCGAACTCAATCGCTTCGCCGACGTCGGTAACAGAGTCGCCGATGCCGCCGGTGAAGTTATCCGCAAATATTTCAGGAACAAATTAGACATTCTTGACAAACATGATCTCAGTAACTCCTCCACTTCGCTTTCGACCTTTGAAATTTAAAATGCTTTTTATTTATTTATTTATTTATTTATTTAGAGTTTAATGCCTTATATTCCCTCTGCTTTGCAGGTCCAGTAACCATAGCGGATCAATCTGCTGAGGAAGCTATGGTTTCAATCATACAAGACAATTTCCCTTCTCATGCCATGTAACTATTTAACCCTACTTTAATTATTTAATTTTTTTTATTGCATTGTAATTGGAGATTTTTTTTTATTTTTTATTTTAAATTAGATGTGATTATCCTTCATTAAGTGAAATGCCAACATGATTGAAACGAAGTAGTACTACTACTAGCATGAAAGAATTAGACTCATTTTCTGCATGTGCTGATGTGGAAACGGAAGATCCAATTATAATAATTCATCCATCGTTCACTGTTTATTCCCCTTGAAACTAATGAAAATAAGGGATTTGGTGTGAAAACACTCGAGCTTATGAATGCTCTAGTGTTTTAACCTTTATATTGATATATTTGTATGGAGATTTGTTATTTAATTGACAAATAAAATAAAAGATAACTGTATAACACTGCTGAAGGGCCGGCTTGCCTCAGCGGTAAACTTGCTTGCCTTGGTGTGTCAGGTCGCGGGTTCGAATCAGTCTCTTTGCAAAAAGTAGGGGAAAGACTGCTTAGAGTATTCCCTTCCCAGACACTTACGAAGTGGGTATTTGAACTAGGTCGGCCCTTGTATAACACTGCTGTTCCTCGAGCACTTGTGTGCTTGTGCGATCAGCAGCACAACCCATGAAATAATACACAAAACTTGCAACGGGATGGTTAATCATGTAGTTAAAATTACTGAAGCACGAGCCTGAACTTTCCACTAAATTGCAGTTACGGAGAGGAAAATGGATGGAAGTGTAAAGAAAAAAGTGCTGACTATGTTTGGGTATTAGATCCCATTGATGGTACAAAGAGCTTTATTACTGGTAATTTTCTTTTATGGTTTATTATTATTATTATTGGGCCGGAGTCCCAAAATTCCACTTTGACACTGCTTTTTCTGTATCCATTTCAGGGAAACCCTTATTTGGTACTCTCATTGCTCTTCTACAAAACGGCTCACCAGTAAGGATTTCTTACCACTTGAATGCTTATATAGAATTAGATCCAGTCACATTTTATTTTTGCAACTTTCTTACCAAAGAAAGAAAGACGGATATTCAATCATCCTCATTTCTTTAATATTTTTTAAAAATCTGAGTCTTTGACAAAGTCAATATCAATTGGTTTAATTTTTTTATCCACTGATACATTGATGCTATGAAGCACCGATATCAACGTTTGATGATATAGGATGTAATTTTTTTATCCACTGATACACTGATGCATATATATTAAGTCATGCTTGGTATTTTACCTGCATAATTACATTGTAGTGTAACTGAGGATGTTGTCGAGATGAATGTCAAATTGTAATCAATGCTGTCATCATTTTCAGTTAATTGAGAAGTAAACTTTATGTTAAGTTTAGTTTCCTTTTCATCAGATCCTTGGCATAATTGATCAACCTGTGTTAAGAGAAAGATGGATTGGGATAACTGGAAAGAGAACTACGCTGAATGGACAAGAAGTGTCCACACGCACTTGTGCGGACCTTTCTCAATCATACTTGTATGCTTTTCTTCTTTTTCCGTAGCTAGCTTTATTATGAATGGTTTCTGGATTGGAAGACGGAAAAGAAGGCTGGTCTGGAAACAAAAGTAGTTGACATTTATTTTAACCATCTGCAGTTTTTGACATGGTTACTATAGATAGGTCTACTAGTCTAACTAGTAGCAAATCTAATTTCACTTTTTTTCCCTGTTTAGGTACACCACAAGCCCTCACCTGTTCAGTGGAGATGCAGAAGAGGCATTCATCCGTGTTAGAAGCAAGGTCTGTTGCATTTTTACTTCATTTGTTACATAAGGGTAGTGCACATAATATCTCAAAAACTGCATTATTTTCGTTTGTGAAGGTGTGTCTTTTACGAATATGCGGTCAAAATATATAGTTTGTGAAGGTGTGCCTTTTCCTAACTAGAATTGCGTTAATTTCTACTAAAGCATTGATTACTCAAGTCTTAGTTCCAAAACAAGGAGGGTTGAACACATGAATCCACTTGTGTTATAAACACGATCAATTATTATTGTATTGCTGACTCGACCTTTTGAAGAACTGCTAATGTATCACAGAGAACGAGAATTCAAGGAACAAAATTAACTTGGCTTTGTACATTTCTGACTCTATTAGTTATCAATATTGAACATCAGTTTCTCTTCTACTTATTGACGTCGTTTTACATTAGTGTCTGAACTCATCTTAGAATGAAGGTTGAAGACTGCATCTGATAGTAATGCTAAAATGGAATTTTCTCTTCCTCAAAAGATATATCTAGATTTATCATTGCTGTTGAAATACTCCTTACACTCTTCAGGTTAAAACTCCATTATATGGCTGCGACTGCTATGCATATGCTCTTTTGTCTTCTGGCTTTGTGGATCTTGTTGTTGAGTCCGGTCTGAAGGTATGCTCTACTCTCTATTGTCTAACCTTTGGTTGCATGTTTAACTTCAGAATCTTTGGACCCATATAGAGCAAAACCCTGAGATGACTAAAACAAGATTTGTTTGTTTTATAATTATTTGAGTATCTTCTTTGGGTAAACTTTGTATTTCAGCCATACGATTTTCTTGCATTGATACCTGTCATTGAAGGCGCTGGGGGTATCATAACTGATTGGAAAGGACATCAACTCTCTTGGGAAGCTTCTCCACTTTCAATCGCTACAAGTACGTGCTATTTGAATATCGCTCCTTTGAAGCCGTGTCATTTCAATTTCACTCTGAATTGCTTTCTGTTGATCTTATTGCCACCTTAAATAAATGATATCTGAATGGCATGAATGTTTTGTGCTCACTTCATCCTTACTGTGCCCAGCAAAGAAGCTAAAAAAAAAATGTTTTTTTTTTTTTTTAACTTTTATTTTGGTGCTACCGATTCATTATATGAAACGGGTTTATTTTATCAAATATAATTTTTAATCATTTCTGTTCCCCCAATTAAAAGCATAGGAATTTTTTTTTTTTGAGGTTACAGTGCACACCCTCATTATTGCTTCATTAGGCTTCATTATATGTTAATGAATTGCATGTGACAGGTTTTAATGTGGTGGCGGCTGGTGACAGACAGATTCATCAACAGGCTCTAGATTTATTACAATGGAAGTGACAGTATGGATGATTACCGAGTAGAATTTGATGTTTGTAATCTTCTCTGTAAGCCGTGTCTTGGTTCAGATTCAGACGTTCCTGCGGACGTGTATTATGATGCCATTGTTCAGTTTTTATTTATAAAGGACGTATTTATGAATTGTTTTTAGCATTACGAACAAATTAAATTTGAGCAGGTGAATTACGTAGCAATCTTAGCAGACATTGAAGGGTAGTAGTCGACTATAAACACTATGTGAGGTGGAAACGCTGATTTACAACCTTGCAAGGACCTGATCAATTGTCCTCTGTACACCTTACAATAGAATGCTTTCTTTGCTTTCAAATTTTAAAAAGAAACAGAAAATGTCATGTAATACACTAACCTAAAACTAATAGAGAGTAAACTGCATGACTTATTGTTTAGTGGCTGGAAGAGACCAAACAATGAGATTATGTACATCTTGGGTAGTGACAGATAAGCAGATGTGCCAACAACAAAAAGATTTTTAATCTTTCGCGTAATGGGCGCTTGATTCCAGTTTCTTTGCCTCGTTCAATCTACGGACACCCTGGAAGATAAGGAAGACAAAAAACAAAGGCAATAAAGAATTTAGGATTGGTGTCCCGCCCCAAAGCAATGATTCTACTCATGAAAAATCCCATGGACACATAAATCCCAGCCCTCCCGCGACAGCACTCTATCACAACTCCATTTTGAAAAAATACAAAGTAACACAAACCTGTATAGTATATATCATATTCGGACTGAAGAACACAAACTACTGATCTTTGTTGACATTTAGAGTTTATAGATGGAATTCAATCATTAAAACTTGAATAGATGGATAAACACAAGGCATTTGAAATAGACAAACACTTGAAAAATTGCTAATTAGAGCCCCAACTCTATCCTTTGCAATCAAAATGTTAGCCAAATACTACTTAAATTTTTCAATGTATTGAGCGGAGTTTTGATTCCCTAAATACACTTTTACTGCAAAGTGAATAACTACCTTTCAATATGATCTGACAGAAATTACTGATACTGCGTTATATTTTACCTAAAAGCACCCAATGAAACATAACCATTCCTTTTATAAGTTCACAACAATATGTAGGATCTACTTAGTGTTATCAAATGGAAGCACCTTACCTTCATGAAATCTTCATGAATTATATAATCACGTTCTGCACGAATTGCAGCCATCCCAGCTTCAGTGCAAACGTTACGAAGATCAGCACCATTGAACCCCTGAAGTCAATACAATACATAATCATAAGGAAAAGAATATGAAATACTTTTGACATGCATAGATATCCTTAATTTAAAGAATATGAAATACTATGCGTAGGTATCCTTAATTTACCTCAGCAAGCTTAACAACTGCTTCATAGTCAATTTCACCATGTTTTGCAATTCCAGCAGCATGGATTTTGAGGATTTCCATCCTTGACTGTTCATTTGGTAATGGAATTTCAATTTTCCGATCAAGACGACCCGGGCGAAGAAGGGCTGGATCAACAATATCTGGCCTATTTGTAGCCACAATGATTTTAACCTAGACACAACATCCAACATAAACACTAGTATATATATGGAAACAATGTAGACAAAATATCAACCCTAATATATATATGGAGTCGATTTTCTAACCAAGTGCAGATCTCCTACATGTTATGAACAATAAACATAGAATGGGAAATCACCTTTCCAAGCTGATCAAATCCATCCAGCTGGTTAAGCAGCTCCATGAGGGTTCTTTGAATTTCACGATCAACACTTGTGCCCGCACTGAAGCGCCGTCCACAAATAGCATCAATCTCATCCATGAATATGATGCAAGGCTAAACAAAAGGATGGAAACAGTAAAAATCAATTCTAAATAGGTATTGAAAACAAAAGTTCCTTTTGGATGCAACGGAAGTTCTTACTACCTGATGATCGCGAGCATATCTAAACATTTCCCTAATCAGTCTTGCGCCTTCACCAACATGCTTGACATTTAAAGCACTAGCTACAACCTGGAAAAAAAAAAAGCAAAATTATGAGTAGAATGCCACATCAAGCATTTAGTACGCAGAGCACAAAAAACAGAGTAGAACCTTTAAGAATGTAACATCTACATTGCTGGCAATTAATCTTGCTAATAATGTCTTCCCAGTTCCAGGAGGTCCATAAAGAAGAACACCCTGTAAGAAAATAAAAAATAAAAATCCAGTTCTTTTTCCTTTAAATGAAGCGTTAATCTTAAGTCATACAAATGTTTGACAGAACATCCATGCCTTAGGGGGTTTGATTCCAACCCTAAGAAAAAGCCCAGGATTCATCAGAGGCAGCTCAATTGATTGCCTGAGTTCTCGAATCTGATCTGAAAGCCCCCCAACTGCAGAGTAACTAACATGTACTGGATATTCATGAAGCATATTATACACAAACAGGTCAACCTGTGAAATGATGAATAAAATACACAAATAATGTCAGGAACGTAGAATCGTAATCAGTCAGAAAATAAATTATCCAAGTGTAGATGATGATGGATGGATACATACTTGGCGAGGAAGAATCGTCATAATGGTTAGCGTAGACCTTTCCAGCGCAACCCGAGTTCCTGCAGTTAGCTTCTCCTTGACCACCTTATTACTACAGCCAACAACCCATCTTGATCCACCACACACTTTAACTATAACTGAAAAGGATTCCAATAATATGGCGCTGCTTAAATTATCATCTCTAATCAATCCCCCAACTTATGACTAAATAGAGTTTACAAAAATAATACAACAAAGCATAAATTTAGGTTTTGCTTGCTTAATCGATTAAGTGGAAATTGGAAGCTGAAAATTTAGAACGAAAATCACTTTGCACTCGCTTGCTACAACATAATATTGATTTTCTTTTAATATTATCAATCAGTTCATCAATTACTCAACTAGTCCGATTTGATCACATAGAAGGCAAAACTCTCCCTCCCAAAATTTAACACAGCTGCATTCATAGTAACTCGATCTTAGAAACATGGAAAACGGCAATAACAAACTATGCTTACAGCGTTCATTGTCAAGAGGCATTAGAACATAACCAACGAATTGGCCAACACTCTTCAATTCATTATCAGTTTTCGCGAAATCCTTCTTTACAGTCCGCAATTCCTCTCTTTCTGAGAACAATATAATTCCAAATAAATCAATTTACTGAAACACCGCATTGTAGAAAAACTTAAAATCGATATAGCAAGTTTATGGAACCAAATGAAGAATAGATTATTATTTTATTTTACTTTTTATAAAAAAAGTGGAAATTGAAAAAGAAATAGGGTTTGGTGTTGGATTAAGAGTTGACCTTCTCCGAGTGTGGAGTGAAGCAACTCATTGACGAGGAGGAGCCATCTGTGATGCTGGATCAACTCAAGACGATGTTGTATAGCTCTTTCTCTTATGGTCGACATTTCTCAACTGCGATCGCTGCTACTCTTTCTTCTTCGCCAATCACATTTGGACAGTTTCACTTCCCGCCAAAGCAACCAACCTACATTTTAAATGGACAATAAATTAAAGGATATGATACTGTGACACCCAAATTATGTTACACCCATGTGATACCCAGTCAATCTCACCGTTAGATCGCTTATTTTGATCCAACAGTTATATTTATTTCCATCTTTTTATGGTCATGATTTCCCAAATTTAATATTTTATATTTATTTCTACCTCTGTATGGTTATGATTTCTCATATTTAATGCTTTCACTTTAAATTTAAGAAATCATGACTATACAAAGATGGAAATTAATATAACCGTTGGATCAACATATGCGATCTACCGGTGAGATTGACTGGGTGTCACATGGGTGTAACATAACTTGGGTGTCACAATATCATATCCCTAAATTAAAATGTTAAATATATTATATTTTTACTCATTTCTTTTGTGTCTTTTTTTATCATGATATATTATATTATATTAATGCATTAAAGTTTTTAGTATAGTATAGGTCGTGTGTCCCGTATCTTGTGTTAGTGTTGGTGCATTATAGAGCGGTGGCATTATCATTTTTTTTAAAAGATTTTGTTCATATATTAAATCTTGATTTTTGTTGTGTAAATTTATTTTTTAACGATAAATCTTATAATAATATTGTTGTTCCTTCCATGAATATTTTGACTTTTACTTTTCATTTTTTTTATTAATTTCCTTATTATTATTCATATATTAATAATCTTACAAATAAAAGAGAAACCATCCTCACTCAACCATATAACGGAGACTTTAAATCAATTTTGAATCCGGAAAGATTATATTTATAAATTTTTTATTTATAAATTTAATTATGTATTCTGAAAAATACAAACACTTAAGTGTATATTATCTGAAATACATAATTGAGTTTGTAAACAAAATATTTGTAATATAGCCTCCTATTTTGAATTTTTTTTTTTGGTATGCTGGAATAAAAAACCAGCAGAGAAAACTACAAAATAATCACTGTACGAACTCTACGAACAGAAACTAAATCAGTAATAAAAACATACTGAATCTGAAATGGAGAATAATAGAAAATAGACATATTTGGGGCAATAGGATTATCAAGAGAATAGTTATTTTTGCCACGGGGCAAGTTCGCCCAGAGCAATAACGAACTTGGTATGCTGATGTGTCAGTTTCCTGGTGGTGTCAGAGTTCGCTTCTGACACAGGCGACCTCGGGTTTATCATTTTTTTTTTTTGGTAACATAGTTGTCTTCTCTCTATGTGTAGACTAAACGGAAATAACACTGTTCGCGTGACCAATTTTTTTTTAGGATTATAACCAGTAGTTGCCTTCTCCATATCTGGTAACATGGTTGCCTTCTCTTTATGTGTAGAGTAAACGGACTCGTCAGTCTTTTTGTAACCAAGCTCGTATCTGAACTACTAGATGAGGTTCACGGGCTAGAACACTCTTTCTAGAGAGAATGGTGATTGCAGATGTTGAATCAGATTCAACAATAAGATTTTTCTCTCAAATAGTTTTTAAAAATTAAACTTGTAACTTATAACTTGATTTTTAATGTTCTTCAAAAAGAAATATAACACGCCTTCAGTTTATAATATTTTTCATATTAGCTTTAGCAGGAAAAAATACTTAAACATTAATGATAATTTTTTAAAAAAATAAAATAAATACAAACTATTAGCTAGTTGAATGTGCAGATTATATTTATTTCTTTTCCTCTCTAAATTTAATGTAACTTTTTTTTATTTGCATTTGTCATAAAATTTCATTTGCAATCGATTGTAATTGTATCAAATTAAGGCATTCACTCGTCTACTACTCGTTACAAACTAACAAACTTGTTTGATTGATAATTATTTCAATGCCAACGCCCAATAGCACAGATTTCCAAGATTGTTTGAGAAAAGAATATTGAAAAAGATTCCTTTTGTTGAAGTCAGGTGGCGGTAAAACAATTAACCTCATTCTAGGGAAAATAATGTTTTTGAAAGGACATTGGAGAGAATCAAACAATCAAATTAATAATAGAATAATGGGTTTTATAATTCTCACGTTGAATGAGAATTGAAATATCATATTGTAGAGATAAAAAGTATGTGGGACTCATGTGTTAAAAAAAATTGTATGCCAATGAGTCCCACCCTTTTCTCTCTCGTAGAAAAATTTGATTTCTCATGCAACATGAGAAATTATAAAACCCTAAAATAATATGTATTAGAATTCGGATAAAAAGTTTTAAAAGGACATGATACCGTGTCTTTTTAGAGGTTATATAATATATTACAGGTAATATATAATTATAATATTAAAATTATATATATTTTTTTAAAAAAATAATTTTAATATTATAATTATATACTATTTGTAATATATAGTTATAAGTGTTAAAAAAAATATCACTTTGTGTATTTTAAAATGACACACATTAAACTCTTAGAATTCTTTATTTTGACCAAAACAAATTTTAACATGTTTGATAAAACTTGGATATATATGACAATTGCTCAAAAGTGTCATTTTGTATGCTTTCTCTCTTTTCAATATCCACACTCTCTAAAATGGATGGTTCTATGACCCTCTTCTTCTTACCCCCTTCTATATTGGTCTACATTTTTTATGTTGGTGTTGGTATAGCAACATCCTAAAATGAGGCATGAGGTGAAAAATGAGGGCATGAGGTGAAAGGAGGGCATAGGTTCATATAAATGCATTTCCCTTAAAATACTAGCATCTTGAATGATTGAGAGGAAGTGTAGACAAGGATGTGGTCGTAACCATGTATCTATCTACATACACCAGGGTGCAGATTTGAGAGATTCAAAACCAACACCTATCCTTAACAAATGACATTCTCATGCCATTTAATATATGGTTGGAGTCACCAGTTTCTCCTATATAATTTCACTCTCTATAGAATCTCACAATAACAATCAGCATTTTAAACTAGTGCAATTGATTAATCTTCCTCTCCCTCCCGGTTCAATGGAGCAAGAAATTGACAACTTGATATTCACCATGGGTACGCTTGGAACCAGTTTTCCACAAAAGTAAGAGCATTCATTTACGAGTAAGGATATTTTACCTACCAAAAAATTTTACTACTAACTTACTACCCATCACATCATCATTGGATCATAGAGAGAATGTTAAAAAGTTTTTGAAGAGAGAGAGAAAATGTTAATCTAATGGTGATTAGATAGGTAGTAAGTTGGTAGTGGAAAATTTTAGTAATGAGAATACCCTCCTCTTCATTTACAATAAAAAGAAGGAAAATAATAATCAGAGTAAATACCATTTTTGGTCCTCAGCAAATTTTACCATGCCCGCTTTAGTCCCCTAGCAAATAAGAAGGTTATTTGTGGTCCCTAAAAAATTCAAAGTAGATTCATTTTAGTCTTTTTGAGGAATTAATGTGGATCTTTTTTAAAATTTGTGAGAGACCACGATCTCAATTGAATGGGTCCATTTTGAATTTCTTATGGACTATAAATAGCCTTTTTATTTGCTAGAGACTAAAGCGGGTATCGTGAAATTTGTTGAAGAGAAAAAATGATATTTACTCTTAATAATAATGACAATAAATCCATCTTTGTTTTCATTTATTTATTATTTATTTTGGTTTCAAATTATGGTTTGTGCATGATGTAAGCAGGAGAGGATTGTCAAGGTATTACTCGGGTAAATCAAGATCATTTGCTTGCATACTAGCAGATGTGCATTCCGTGGAGGATTTGAAGAAACCAAAAAAACCTGATGCGAAGAAAAGGAAGAAACATTCCCACAGGAAGGAATTGCGCAATCTTCCTCCCTCTCCGTGTCGAAGGGCACCCAGTTGCACTCAATTCACTACCCCTTACGTCAATGCCTAGTTTTTTCAATTTCCTAATTCCAACTCTATGATCCAATCTGCATATAACCCATATATCTAACCCAATTATTATTTTAAAGTTTTTATGCCGTTTCTATACATTGTACAAATTCAGTAGAGAAAATTGAAATCAAAATCTCTCTTTAATTTTGTTCCTTTTGCCCATTATTTTTCTTGCCATACTACTGGAAAAATTATAATGCACCCGCGCGTTCTTCACATATTTCATGTTATCCCAATTCAATAATTGTCATGAACATGCATATTTGTTTTTTTTTTTTTGGTACATTTGTTAGTAGGTATCCCCATTCAATCTTCTCCGGGCAACCAAGCCCTCGGGTACGGCCCGTTTGGGCTAGCTCCTCATAGTGAGAGGGTGGTGCACTATGCTTCGCAACCGGAGAAAGGATGAGACTAATCCCCCAACCTTGAGGCGGGGTTTGATCCCTACACCAAGCAATCCTTTGAGAGCTCAGCTGCCAACTGAGCTACCCTTTGGGGTTTGCATATTTGTTTTTATATTGTGTTGAAATTTACTTTTATTGAAAATGAATCTAGGTGACAAGGATTAAATTTATAATCACTTTATCGGAGAAGTTTTAATAACATGTCATGAATTAGCTATTTCAAAATCTTGAAGTCTCTAGCAAAATATGCGAATAATTTTATATTTAACAAATCCGTTCTTACTTCTAATATAATATCAGAATTGAGTATGATCCTGTACGTTGAACAATGATCTAATGCCCAGTCTTGCAAATTTTATGATTCTTGACATAAGAAAAATATATTAAGATCTCATATTACTCTGATAATGACTTAACAATCTTATTCTCTTCAATTAACTTCTGAAATAGAGATTGAAATAATAATTAACAAATATTTCTATCCAAAAAGGGAAAACTAATGATTTAATGATAACTACAGCAACCAAAAGTATAGCCAAATTGTATAAAAAAAGAAGAAAAAAAGAATAGCCAAATTTCCTAATAAATGCAAAATTGGAGTACAATAGTTCATTCAGATTTCAGTCCATTTGCGTTTTTTTTTTTTTTTTTAACCTTAAAACTGTCTAAATTCCCATCAAGCAGGACAAAAATTGTTGGTCATTTTACAAAAAGATTTGCATTGCTTAGGCATCTAAAATATTCATTCAGTAAGTAAATCTTTTATTTTATTAACAAATACTATTGAAGTTTTTTGATTTTAAATTAGATAATAAATTTAAAAAATTTATATTGATAATGTATTAATTAAATTCAATTTTTGTTAATGGGAAGCATGTGGCTTTTATTTATGGGTTTTAAAATCAAACTTAAAATTGTAATGATCACACTAACAAGATGATTGTCAAGTTATAAGCAAACTTGGGTTGGTTAAAAATGCTGGAAATTTATTTTTTTCGGACCCCACAAAATGTTGTGTGTGTAGAAAAAATTTTGTGATCATGTTAAATGATAGATGATAAACCTTTTATTTTTATTTCATAAAATCAAACTTAAAATTGTAATGATCACTAACATGAGATGATTTCAAGTTGTAAGCAAACTTGGGTTGGTTAAAAATGGAGAGGATCAACCTGAATTAGGTTTAGCTCACGTTAACATAATATAACAAAATTTAGTCAGACAAAACTTAGTGTTCAAAAATTATAAAATTTAAACTTTTTAAGTAATAGTCAAGCTTATATTTAGTCAGACAAAACTTAGTGTTCAAAAATTATAAAATTTAAACTTTTTAAGTAATAGTCAAGCTTATATTTAACAAACAATAATTTTAAACTCCATAAATTCTCTAAAATAAAACTGATTTCCTCAAAACTGAAGACATGTAACTTAAAGGTGGAAATTTATTTTAAAGCTAAGGGGCTGATTAATTGTATTTTTTTAAAAAAATCATTAAGTAATATAAATAAAATTGAATTAAATAAAAACAAAAACCTTGTTACCATGGCAATTCCCTTATTTGAGAAAATCATTATCGTATGTTTCTTCAATGCAGGTATAGACCTAATTATACATGTTTCCTTATACATATTAACCATAAGATATTAAGATGTATATATCTTCTCAATAAATTTCTTGATATCATACTACTGTTTTCGTCTTAGACCTTAAGGCTATGACTATCACAGTCAAGCATTTGTAAAAGGAATTGTCTCTTTCATACTACAAAATCATGTGACATATGGGGAGAACTGAACCTTTGTTGTTGGTTTCCAGCACTGATGCACTCAAGTTCTGCTGTCTCAGTTCCTACGTTAGAAGCTGCAGCTGCATTGTAGATGTCATCCTCCTTCATGGAAACCAAACTAAGATGAGTGTCACCACCCAAATAGTTACCTCCTTCACAGTGCTGCAAACCCAATGTTAGAGACACTCCACTTCCTGACTTGAACCTCCCAAACTCCGACATTTGGCACGTCATGAACCTGTCATTAGCTCCATCAGGCTGAACAACTGTGTCATCTGGGAAGAGACCACAATCATAGAAGTTTGGCCTTTGTTCCTCGGTCTGCTTTCCTAACCTATGCTCAGTTTCAGCCTCATGACCTATGCTTTGGAGACTAGCTGAACCAGTGGAAGCCATGATTTCTGTGTCAAGACCTCGATCGGATGAAGATCTGAGGTCTTTAGTTTGTCCACCACTGTAATTCTTATTGGCTATTGAACTTTGAAAGTGCTGCGAATCATCGCAGATCTCATTGGAGGTCTTGACATCACTTTTTGTTACCTTGGATGCATTTTCAGATGAAGAACTTGAGTCTATGTCAGCATCGCAAATCTCTTGCTTGTACATCTCCTCAATCATAGGCTTCCATAGACGAACCCGCGCATTTATGAACCAATTTGAGACCTAATTCAAGCAAAAGCTATCATTACAAATGCTGGTGATGTTTAGTCATCAGACAGTGTCACTAAAAAAAATCAAAACATCATCATCTAGAATTCCTTTAAATCAATAATTTCTAGCAACAAATAAAAAATTACTATTTATTTTTCATCTTATCTATTAACCAAGTTGCTAAAAACATATTTTTATTGTTCTACCTGACTTCTGGTCAAGCCTGTCTGTCTTGCTAGCGTGATCTTATCAGAATCCTTTGGATAGCTAGCAAAAATAGAAAATGGCAATTAGATTAAATAAGCATAAAGGTTTTGGAATGAACTCAAAAAGCTACAAATAAAAAAAGAAGACCAAGGTCGATATGTGAGGGTTTACGGATGAAGGAAATGCTCAAACAGCCAAGCACGAAGAATTGAAACAGAGCTTTCTGGGAGCCCCCGTTGTGGCCGCCATGTATGTTGCATCATGCCAAGCTGCTGAAGAGCCCTCTGTTGCCGGATCTGTTGGTCCACATACCTAAGTCTTGACATTCCAACTCCTTTATTATTATTTCCAGAAGCATCTTGCTCTCCAAGGTTTTTTTGTGTTGCACTGATTTGGCCAGTAATTGCATCACGCAAACACCGAAAATGGCATGAAATGGTTTGAAGAGCAAGTGCTGTGTATGGTTTAGCTGCCCCACATCCTGCTATCACATCAAATGATGATGCCACAATCTGCATCTGATGATAATATTGTTTGTACCTACTGTCAACCTGCAGCAATAGACAGGTGGCCATTAAACCATCATAAAAAAAGTTTGTTGCTATGAAGAAGTGCATAATGCATGTTAGTCTTGGTGGCTTAATCAACTTTATGGATAATTACTATAAAATTGGTATCTGGTACATCATCTTATTATGTGCTAAATAACACAAAAACAAGAACCTACGAATGTGAATTTACTTTTGACGTGCCAGTGAAACCCATCCTTCAAACAATAAAAGATAAAAAAGAGAGGACATACAATTAGTTCTAACTAAATCAAAAATTTAAGAGGTAGCACATGATTTACTCATAACATGCAATCAGGTAAACAAAATAATATGGCACCAAGGGTGGATGTACATCATACGTGACAGCCAACTTTTGCGCCCCCTCCCCCAAAAATTAAAATTAAAAAAGAGAGTGAGAGAGAGAATTGAAAGAAGAAAGTGTAACTGTATAACCTCATTAATATTGAATAGCTGCTCATCTTAAGTCTCAAAAGAAAAATAATATCTCTTTCCTTCATTGAGAATTGTTAGTTATTTCTCCTTAATTAGATACATCATTGGACTATAAAAGGTTTGTGTCTTCTCAAGTTTCTAACTTTCTATGCATTTGTAAAAATGAAAAGATTTCATGGAAGAAAGGTTGTATTCAAATCCTCTGCATTAAATGGAGAAGAATCTAGAGCATTGAAGATAGCCCTCCTAGCCATCTATAAATAGGGGAAAGGATGAGATCAACAAGTTGAGGCAGAGCAATTCTCCATGAGGGTGAGGTGGAGCAATCCTCCATGAAAGAAAGATAGTCACCATCGAGTGAAGAGTTTGAGAGATGTCATCCCCTCAAACTAGAAAGAAGAACATTAGTTAGTGTTAGAATTCCTCTTCCTAAGAAGAGAAAGTGTTCCTCCTTTATGAGAGAGAAACTTTGTATTCCATCCTTTGAGAGGGTAAAGATTTGTGTGTAATCCTCTAGTGGTACACTAGGAAGAACATTTTTTTGTAATTCTACTATTGTTATAGTGGAAGATTTGGACCTATGGTCTTGTGGTTTTTCACTTCGTCATTTGAAGGGTTGTTCACGTTGAAAATTATTATGTTCCATCTCTGGTTTTTACTTGGCTTCGGCATCATAAAGACGCACTCTTTTTCCCAACAAGAATTTTCTAGCAGAAGTGATTACACACAAGAATGAAAAATCAAAGAAATTATTATGCAATTTCCAAAGAAGCTCGGGTTTCCTGGGCCATGCCAGACCATCTTCAGAGTTTTTTTTTAATTACTTATTAATCACATGCCTCCCCTACCTTCTTTGTTGCAGCAACAAAAAGGAACAGACATGAAAGAGTGCACTGTGCTATTAGTTCAACTTCGATGTCATCTACACAGATTATGCTGCTCTCTGTTTTTGACATGCTTTTACATGATCACAAAGAAATTTATAATAACTGTCAAATTACTCGACATTAAAAGAAAAAGTGAACGAGATATTATGGGACACCTGCTCAAGATCACATACCAGGAGAGGTTCGTTATCAAATAGATATTGTTCATAAGAGATATTAATATATTATCAGTTGCAAAGATATTACTGGAATTTAAATTCCTTCATTCACATCCCAAGTCAGTATGCAAAAGCACAAAATAGATCCAAAATTTGCAGCTATATCTTCCTCTTGCATACTAAGGATCTTAACGAACTACCACTGTTGAAATACTGATCCATACACAGAATAGAACGTAAATAAACTATATACTATCAAGGGAAGAAAATCAATCTCATTTATCACACTTACGCCCCCGTTCATTTAACAAATGATGACACTGACACACACAAACACAGGAGAGATGGAGTTTTTAACATTCAACTTGGTAGGTTACAACCACTTATAACTCTCTTTTAGAAAACCAATCCTATTTATCATACTCAAGCTTGCGTTCATTTCACAAATGAAGACACTGAAACACAATCACATTAAGATGGTGTTTTTTATACTCGACTTGGAAGGTTACAACCATTTATAACACTCTTAAGAAAATGTAGATTTTTTCTTTTAAGATACATGTGGTCATGGTCAACTGTTTGAAGAAATCACAGATATAAAAGAGTGTAAGTCTACATAACATAGGTTTTACCTCATCCAACATTGACAAAAGCTTTGTTAACTTGTTGTGCAGATCTTGCTTTTCAGCATGTGAAAGCTCAGAAGAGGAGTTACAAGCTGAACCTTGAGAATTAGGCACTCCATTTGCAGAAGATCTTTCATTTTCTAGTTGTTCATCATCCTCCTTGGAATTCTTCTTAGAGTCCTCATGTGTGCTATGACTTTTCATATCAGGTCGTTTCATAGCTTTTCGGATGTCAACAACTTCATCAAGCAGTTGTTGTGCTACCTTGAGGTATTTGGAATTAGGAACTGTTCTTCCAGCACTGGACATTCCATGGAAGGAAAAATCCCCCCTGTTCAAATCTTGACTAGCTTCAGATAAACCAGGTGGGAAATTTTCAGAATGTCTCATACATTCATCCATAGATGAGCCACTCTTATAGGCCTCATTACCTGAAATTGATGGATTAGTACCCAAAAACGAATCAAAACTTAAATTATGATTCCTATCATGGAGAGAAGGCATTTGTATTCCTGAAGGTATTTGGGTTCCGAGGCTGAGAGATAATCCCTGACCCTGCAAGTTCTGTCCATCCATAGGTTGTTGTTGTCTGAGTAACATCTCATTTCTACCCTCCCTCCATGCACCGAAATCATGAACCCCGGTTTGGAACCCCCCAATATTTGCTAAGATTTCTTGCCGTTCGGGAGTGGAATGTGAAGCACCTATTGATGGAATCACAAAGCAATTATTTTGCTGCTGAGAAGTACCAGACAATGCTTCTGAATATGAACCAGAGCTCATATATAATGTCATATTGCTTGGAAGAACCGGTGTCTCAGTACACGAATTAGGCAAAGGCTCCCTAAGATAGAGCATAGGCACTGCATCTCTTTGATTACTTGAACTTGTGTAATAAGTTGCCATAATTTTAGGAAAGTTGAATCCCACTGTTTGATACTCTCAATCAGATTAAGGGGCCGCTTTGATAAGTAAAAGCAGTAAACTAACACACACAATCTATTTTGTTCAATAATGAGACAAAAGCTGTCTGAACTTTACTGATTCCTAAAAGTCACAGAATTGCTGGTTGGTGCAGAGTTTGGATTGTGTCCAATAATGTAAGTTGAAACAGAAGTCGAATGCCTCCTGATCAGAGAATTTTATGTAGTAATAGAACTATTAGGAGTTTTGTCAAAGATGATCTCTTAATTACAATAGGAGTTTTCTCCCACTTCCTGCAACCAACACCAAGCTTTAATTATAGATCTTCAATCTCAGGCCAACCTGGCATTACACAAAAGAATTAAACATCAAAAAGAAGAAAAGAGAAATCAAAACAGACATTTGTACGCCGATAAAATGAAAAAGGGAAACCGTAAAGAGCCACTTCAATCTAAAAGTTTAAGCTTTTGGATGAGGCTATTAATGATTTTATATATTTCAACACGCCCCCTCATTCAACACGCCCCCTCATACGAAAGGCTTGAAAGGTGGACAATGCACATGCCCACCTACCTATATGAACAAAGAAATTCCACTTAACATAAAGTGGAGACGGCGAGGATCGAACCCGGGACACGAGACTTTTTGATAACATGTAAAGAACCAATTCAATACAAAAGCTTAAGGTTTTGGGTGAGGCGGTTTTATATATCTTAACATAAACAAAGCTCCAATCCTATATTGAACTTTTGCTTCACTCAGATGCTGTAAAATTGAAGGGATATGGAAAAGAACCCCTCAAACTCATTTACATGAATGATGTACAAATGAAGACTTACCCACCACTAAATAAACCCACATTCAAGTAAAGGTTGTCTTAACCAAATTTATCATCTGGGTATACATAGTTACCCTGCCAAAATAAAAAATAAAAAAACCATGATTTCTAAAGAGGAAGATGCACTGAGGACCAAACTTTCCTTTCTCAACACTATATTCAAGAAAAATAAAAAATAAAAAATAACCAAAAATACCTGGAGGAAAAAAAAAAGTATTTTCTTTCCCATCAAAGAGAGACACAGAAGAAAAATCAAAATGATATATAGACTCCAGGGAGTACTTACTCCGGGTTGCAGAGGATAAGTACCCAAGAACAAGAAGCACAAGTTGATGATAACAAGACTGTGTGTTTCTCGTTCTTTGGAACCAAAGAGATACAGTGCAACAGTTAAAGCAAAGAGCAGCACTTTGTGTTCAGTAAGTTAATGATGAGAGGGCAGAGAAGAAAAGCCAAAATTACCACTTTAACCAGAGAAAAAGTAGGGCATGCCTAGCTTCATCTCCAGCAAGGAGAATTTGTGAGCGAAGAGTTCCGATCAGAAAAGGAGTGAACTTTAGAGTTCAAAATAGGAGAGAGAGAGATGGAGAGAGAAGATAAGAGAGAAAAAAATGGAAGAGGGAAAAGGAATTGGCGCAGAAGAGTGTAGCGGAGTTGACATAAGTCTCTATTTATGTTATTGTTATGTTATGTGATGTTATCTGTCTTTTCTGCTTTGGGATTGGTGCAAAATCACTGTTGGGAGCAGCTTCAAATGTTCCTCAGACTATGTTCACACCAAAGTACCAAATTTTAATAAACTAAAGATCAATGTGTAAATCAATAATGTAACTCCTCTGATTCATAACAGGGCAATTAATCATCACCCCTTTTTACTCCCTCGCTTTCTAAATAATCGTTATTTTTAAATTCTTAAATTCTGATTGAAAGTATTTAATGACTTCTTCAATTCATGTACAAAATTTTAAACAAATTGTTTTAAAACGACGAGAGTAATTCATATAATTTTGTTATTCAACTTTAAAATAATTTACGTAGAGAATAAATATTTGCAATTACACTACTAATGTAGGTTTGATATAACGATAAGCAAGTTACACTTTTAAGAAAAGATTTAAATTTAAACTTTAGAAAAGATAATTACTTAGAGAGCCTTTTAGTTTTAACAATGATCGACACCTTGGTCTCAGTAATTCTTATAGATATACTCTAATTAAAGGTTTAATATATATATATATAACAGCTTTCATAAAATCTAAAGAATTTGTGATATATGCAAATATTATTCCTTTTTTTTAGAAGTACAAGCACTTGGATGCTATAGGAATAGTTGTTTATGCTTTTTTTTTTAGATAAAAGAATTTTTTTAATTAAAAATATGCCTAATTTTTTTTATAATTAGAAAAAAATTAAAAAAAAATAATATTAATTTTTTTCTTGGAAGTTAAAAAATAAATTATGATAATAAAATATACGCTATACATGGATGTTTTTATAAAAAAAAAAAAGTATTTTTTAATTACAAAAAATTGTGATCATTAGAATTTTTTTGAACAAAATAAAAAAAATAATTTTAGTATGTTCTCAAAATTCAAAAATAAATAATAATTTATCATAAAAATATTTTTTTTGTGTATCTGAGTTAATTTATCTGATTTGAACATTATTAGACTCGTATTGGTAGCGACTCTCCTTATATTATTTTCTTTCATTATGAAGACTTGAATTCTAGACATTTAGCTAAGTGACAATTAAAATCTTATGAAAATGCACTCATAGAATGCTTAAAATCGAATGTACTTAATATAAGGAAAACAAAAAAACCTTCAAGAATCAAGACCATAAAAAACTCATCAACTTTCAGTCTAACAATAAAATCTCCATCTTTCAAACTTAGGTTGCTTTTGTTTTGGTACACATGCATTGAAAATTCAACAGTAATAAATTCCAGATTATGCTTCACATGTTATCATTGTATTACTGTTAGGTCTTCATCTAGTTTCTTCTATAGGATGGCAAAGTGTTTGGTTAAGAAGCTCAATCCCTAACCACCAGTTGGTAGATCAAACCTAAACCCTTTCATAAACCTCCCCAAACCGTCTCCTACTTAGTTTTTTTTATTTTTTTCCCCCTTATTTTTTCACCTTGTATCAGTATCAGTGACTTTGCTTCAAGCTTTCTCTTACCATTTGTTAACCTGTTTTTGGTGAGGAAGGATAACGGAAGGTAGAGTTTTGCTGCTTTATTCGTCATAAAAGCATATTCTACTGGTATCTATGAGTCTCTCAGTCCTACCAAAAGTTTTATATTCTGATTTTGTCTTGCACGTTTGTTTTTTTTCTCCATTTTATTCAGTTTTTAACTATAACGTTTTTATATAAGATATAAAGACGCATAACACAATTAGCAACTAGTTAGGGATACGGGGTACCTACGTGTCATCTTATTTGAGGCTCCCTTTTTAGTTAGGTTACTTGGGCTTGGGGCTATTAAAAGTTCTATTTGAACCTATCTCCTAATGCTGCGTTTCTTTAAGCCTTCGGTGTCCTTGGCCCAGGTTTAAGCCCAACCAGAGTTTAGTTATACCACTCTCTGGGATATCAGAGTCAACCTGTTCTACTAGAAAGTTGAAAAACTGACTTGGAATCATATTCAACAATAGTTGGGTTAAAATTAAGGGGTTTACTAATATCATGTTACATGAGATAGTACTCTCATGTGAGTGACATAAATATGTAGGATCCATAATTTAAAAAGAAAAAAAAATTAACATGAAATTTTATGGGTGTATGACATAAGATAGATATCTTATCTTATGCAACATGAGACTATTATTTTCCTAAAATTAAATATTAAATAAATTAGACACAAATGAAACTACACTTTATCATCTTATATTTTTAATCAAAAAAAAAAAACTGAACTTATCAATTTTATTTTAGATCTTAATAAAATTAAAGATTTTGGTGATATAAAAGACCAAAATAAATTAAATAAGAATTAAAGCATAGTTCATATAAAATAATTTTATTAAATAAATTATTTTTATGCTTGTTGGGTTATTTAGATTCATCATGCAACACCACTACAATTTTTTTTTTCTACAAAGAAAGGACAAGTTAAATAATAATAAAAAATTGAAAAAGCACACTATTCAATGACTTTTTTTTTGTAAGCTATTCAATGATTTTATTTTATCTTAAATAGTTGCATGACACTAATTTTGAACATGCAACATGATTCATATTTATCCCTACTTCATATTGGTATGTTTAACGTTATATAACTAATAATGTTACTTCTTTATATATATATATATATATATTGGGAAAAATATTTATCATTTTAAATGACACAATTTATATCTTTTCACTCTCACAAAGAAGTGGGACCCACGTTTTTTTGCCAACTCTCTCTCCTCTTTTATCTATCTATCTCTCTCTTAAAATGACATAACTTTACATTCTTTAAAATGAGACACACTTAATCCATATATATATATATAATATGGTAAGTTACTTTTATATATTTATCTATAGTGATTGTTACTTTTTAAAATGATATATTACAAATGATTAAATAATTACCCATTTCGAAATTTGTATATTTTTCCTCTTATATTTACTTCGAAATATTTGCAGTATAATATTTCATGTATATTCAAATAAAATAATATATTGAAATATTCTAACAATTTTTGTTATACACGTGTTATATTGAGTTCATCTACCTAAGCTTTATGCGAATAAAATTCTTTTTTTTTTTTTTTTTAATCTTGGCTCGGGTTAAAACCCCAAATCAGGCTAATAGGAAGCAATACAACTAATTTTACCAAAATCACCAATATCAGCTAAATACAAAAGATATATGCCAGGGGAGGGGTTATGAAAGAGCAATAATCTGCTTGATTCGAATTGACCAATAAAAGGTTTGAGAGCCATAATAGTTCTCTTCTATATACGTGTGTTGTATCTTAATTATCCAGTCTTTGTCCATTCATGTATATATGCAAGAAACAAGATCAGACTAACAGGCTGGCCCATCCCTTGGGGTGAGCCATGTGATTGCTGTTTTAGACTCACTTTCAATAATTATTCTTCTCCAACCACCCTCCCAAGTCATTTGGATTCCCTTCAATATTCCCCACAATTATGCTACTATGGCACTGCAATCGTCAACTCTATAGGAGAAGCATTAAGCCATTTCCCCACACAGTCCCTTATCACTCCCCCACAAGTAACTAATTATGGATTACCTTTGACAGCATCATCAATATTTACTTTTACCCATCCCTCATCCGAAAATTTCCAGGAACCAAAATCTGCTTTATACCTGCATCAAAATCACTATACTTAAGTCTTGTAACAGCATCCCAGATTTCTATGGATTGGCTTAAAACCAAATTATGATCATATGCATCGTAAGGGCTTAGGCTCTTGTGCATTATTTCATTACGCCACTTCCAAGCTAACCAAATAGTCAAATAAGTTTGCTCGGATCTATTTGGATGAGCTTTTACTTTAAAAAAAACATTTATAATTATAAGTTTATTTGGATGTGTGCTTAAAGAAAAACATAAGTCATAAAAAAACTAAAAGCCTATTATTTTAGAAGCTAAAAAATTTAGTTTCTAAAAAATAGAAGTCAAAAGTCATTTTTTTTTCTTTTCAAAATCTCAATATTTTTTGAAAAATTTAAATATTTTAAAAATAAGTAAGGTATAAAGCTGCTTTTTTTAAAAGGTCAAACGAACGAGCTCTAGAAAAGCGTATTTTTTTATACTATATTATTTAAATTTAAAATTAAGTAAAAAAATATCTTTTTATTTATTAAAACTGTTTCTTGGTGACCCTGGTTCTTATCATCTGTAAAGAGATTTTATAGAAAGCGTTTTTTTCAATTAAATATAGTTATTTAAGAATAATTTAAAATAATAATAATAATTAAAAATAACATGAGTTATCCATTTCCTTGTATATTAAATCAAAATATCTATTTTCAAAATATATTTAGTCTTTTAGTATATTCTCTCTTCAAGGATAATACATATTATTTTTTTATTATTATATATTTTTTTTTTATTTTTTATGAATTATTTATATATTTCTTGTGATTTTTTTTCTTTTTTTAATATATTTTAATTAGATTTATCTGAACGATTATATCTATCTCCTTTATAATTTAAACATGTTTTTCTCTTAAACATTTCCTTTAAATTTTATTTTTTAAAGAAATATTTGTGTAATGTATTTATGCTTGCTAGTTCTTAATACTATTTCATAAATAACATGTGTCATTCTTAACTTTTTATTTTTATTTTTTTTAATCTTTATGTCAACTAATTATACTATTTTAAATATCTATATTTGTTAAAAAAAAAAAATTCTAATCAAATATAAAAGAATCTAAACATTACTTACTAAGAAATACGCATGTTTAGATTAACTTACTTAAAACATATTTATTTTTCTAAAATAAATTATAAACAACTATGTACTTAACGTATAACGTATTATGTTAACAATCTATCGTTCTTTAATCGATGTTATGATTGTGTTCAATTTGTCTTTGTTTCTCTGTCAATTTTGATTTAATTTTTTCTTTGGTAAAAAAAGGGTGGAGGCAACGTTCAGTGAGAAAGCCAGAAAGGGAACCTATCAGACGTTGTTTCATGGTCACACACAGAAGGGTAAATTGGTAATGAAAAGAGCACTGCGTCTTTCCTTCTTTCTACTTTTGGTGTTCATTTTGTTGGGCCTTGGGAGGAAAAATGTTCAATGTTTCATACCTGTTGAACACATGGTGGCTCATATAGATAATTCATGTTGCAAGCTGCATTGTCAGTAGCTTGTAACGTGACTTGTAAGGAACAGTGATTATTTTATCACTATTAACCAAATTATTTATCAGATTATTATACTAACAATACAAATTTCCAGAATGTCACGTGGCATAATTCGACATCTGTATTTGATGACTTGCTGTCCGGAACAAAACCTTCATCAAACTCTTCCTCGAAACTATCCGTACGCTAAGATGGATCGTACAGGTCGCAGGTCGTCAAGATTTCATCACAAATTTGTTGAGTTGGTGGTTCAAGTGTGGCTGACGCGTCCTCATCTTCCAGATTGACCACTGGCTCCATGTTTATGTCAATGAAGTCAGTGGATGATGCAAAAAGTTGACTTATTGATTGTCCATTATATAGTTGACTTCTACATACAATTCAATAAATCTTGACTCCCCGTGTTCAGAAGTGCTTGCATCTACACTAAAGCTACATCTTCGTCTTCGACAATTTCCACACCAACCCATTGCACGGGGCTACCCGATGCACATATAGCAGTCAATCGAGTTAGAGTTTGACCACATTGTAATCTCAACTTCTTGTATATTATCTTCTCCAGCTCATGAAGATTGCATGTTGGGCTCATGAGAAACATTCCTGCATCACCTTCAAAAACTTACCCGTTCGGTCCGTAATGTTTTCTCCCATTATAATAAACAGTGGCGATTAAATCATTCCTACAATCACTCTTTGTACAAAAGTAGAAAAAAAAAACTAACATTCAGAGATAACACAAAAGTAGTAAAGCTGTATATAAAAGGAATGTTCGCACTTGGTGGTGAGGCACCTGAAATGGAAGTTCTTCAATTTATAGTACTTAATTCGCTACACGTAAAAGAAAATTATTGTACATATTTCGCTATGCCCCTTAGCAAATTACAGGGGAGATGACACTTGTCTCTGGTTTGTTAGATATGCACCTAATTCGCTATGAGTCACAACAAATATAGTTATATAATTCGCTACCAGGTACATCGAATTATGTAGGGTTTTGACACGTGTCCTGACATTGACTGGACAAGGACTGACCCATTTGACACGTAATTCGCCGCAATGTGCAACAAATTATGTGTCCAACATAACTGTGCCATATCAGCATTCATAATTCGCTACACATTGTAGCGAATTATGACTGACTTGACACGTGTCATAGGGCTGATATGTTGTCCACGTAATTCGCTATAATGTGTAGCGAATTATGTGGCCAATTGAGGCGTGTCACATCAGCACACATAATTCGCTACACAGTGTAGCAAATTATGTCACGTGGCATTCCGGAAATTTTGACTGTTTGTATGGCAGTTTGATAAATAATTTAGTAAGTAGTGGCAAAATGATATTGTTCCTTACTTGTATCATGGTTTTTTTATCTAACGTAAGAGAATGCCAACTTAATAAGACATTTAGGGGTGTCAAAATGGGTTGACACCAGGGTGGTAAACGAGCCAGGGGCCTTTGGTTCGGCTCGTAAAGGCCTGAGCTCGTTTAATAAAAGCTCATGTTGGAACCAGACTTGGACTTGGATAAAAGCTCGTTTAATAAAAAGGCCAGCTCTAACAAAACTCGAGCCTCTCAGGCTAGCCTAGTATATAAATATTTATTTATATTTTTTATACTTCTTGTAATGACTCTCCATCTCATCAATTTATTTCACCCAATTTTATTGGTTTAACATACTTTTTGAATGATTTTATTCTATATTATGCTATTTAGATATATATTGAATTTATGTATATTTATGGAATTATTAGTGTTATTCTATATTATCCTTCATCCTCCTTCACACAAATAAACCCACAAAAACTCATTCGTTCCACTGTGCACTGCTCGTTTGTGTCAATTTATTTATTTATTTATTATTTTTTTGGCACTTTTTTTTATAATGGGCTAAGATAATAAAACCTGTTATCTACATTCTCTCACTTTAAATTTTTTTATTTATTGTAGACTTTGAAAATTATTGCTGCAAATTGGAAGCTAAAGTTTCTATCTGGAAATTGATTTTTTGTGGAATTCTGTCTTATTTTTATTTTTTAACATGCTAACAGGCTAAGACAGGCTTCACACAGGCTTTTATTTTTTGTAAATAAACCAACACAATATTATATTCGTAACAGTGTGTAGGCTAGCCGGACACATTTAAATACAGGCTTGACCCGTTATGATCAAAACTCGGCTCGGCCCGTTAACACCCCTAGTTGACACGACACAAATATATCAACACGAACACGACACGAATTTTTATTCATGTCAATATCTTCAACACTGACACGACACGAATTTTTTGCGGGTTGACACGACACGAATAACACGCAAAATAGGGGTAAAAACGGTAATTGCAAAAAAAAATAAAAAAATGGATCAAAATAAAAAAAATCTAAAAAAAAATTAATAAAAAATTAAAAAAATAACAAAAAAATACGGAATACGAATTTTTTACGTGTCATTTTTTCCAATACGAACATGACACGAATTTTTTTGCGGATCAACCCAAACACGAATTTTCGTGTCGTGTCGCGGATCGACCCACGTGTCAAAACCTATATTGACACCCCTAAAGACATTGGCAGTGTAGTGGATGTGGAACACAGGAAATGAGGTAGTTGTTTATTTGTCAGTAACAAAACCAGGGTTCCCTTCCAAAAATACAGTTCAAGCTGCTGACATGTTTGGCTTCATCAAGATTCTTCGAGTCATGTATATATCACTAAAAGCATTTTTTTTATAATTATAAATGCATGCGATTCTAATTAGTAAGCAGCAATCAATGTGTATATACATATAGAGATATGTAATTTGATAACACATTTTACTGTGTAAGCTTGTTGGGATCTCATCTACACATACGATTAATAAGTATTTCATGCCTTTGGACCACTAATCACGGTAAATAACTATTTGTAATCCCCTTTACTCATATGTGCACTCTTAGAAGATGAAATCAATGATTCTCTGGTTTGGTTATTTGAGGATTAACGTCGAGCATGCGAAACATTTGATTGTCATAATTACTAACCATATAATCTAATGTACTTTATGGCAATATTTTACATACTATTTCAAATATGATTGTTTATTAATAACTGCATTCTTAATTATTTCAAAATATAAGACATGGCAATTAGGAATTCGAGTCTCGAAAGTTTTCCCAAAGCATAAATATTAATTTTATTTGTGACAAATCATTAAAAAATCTATGGAAAAGTTGTCCCATGTGTACTATGAGCATGCCTCATTTAAGAGACATTTCAATCATAACGCAAGTGGAGCTCCAAGGGAAATAAAGAATTCAAAAGCAAATGACCACGTTAGCAACGTTTTAAATTCTTTTTAAATTCTTGTTCCTTAAGTTTTAATATTTTGACGTACAGGTATAAAAAAAAAAAAATACTAATATACATTTTGGAAAAAATATTTATCCGATAGTTATTTTAATTCAAATTATTATTATTTATTTAATATTTAAATTAAATAAAATCTCTTACTTTCTGGGATAGGATATTCTTACTACCTATTTTTTCTATTACCATTTCACTACCACTCTAATCACCATTGTATTAGAGAAAAAGTTGAATGAAGAGAGAAAAAAAAAACTTTTAAACCCAATGACGATTAAAGTAGTAGTAGAGTGGTAGTAGAAAAAATGGGTAGTAAGAATATCCTATGACAAATTCTATATACTTTAAAATAATAAATACTTATACCAAAAAAAAATAATAATAATAAATAATAACCTCATACATTTTAAATTTAAAGAGACAACCTTGTAATTTAATTTGGAAAGAGAATTAATTTACAAAAGACTTACCTTAATTTCATTTAATCATGTTTTATTATTTTATTTATCTAAAACGGCAGGCATGGGTTTCATAATCCAATATCCATAATTTTACATGTGAACGCGAGCAACTCAAAAAAAAAAAAAAAATGATATTAATGTGGCAAGGCAAAACAGGGTCGCACACTTGGTAAACCATGCCGAAAACGGAAAATGTTAAACTTTACCGGAAAGAGACACGCTTCTCTGATGTGTAAAGCAAGCTCTAGATTATACCGAATGCAACGTGGAATTTCGTCCATCCCTCCCTGATACACAAAAAGCCCTACATTTGCATTTAATTACGAATTTACCCTATATATCATCGTCAACGTTTCATTTTGCACTCGAAATTCCTTGGTCCATTATCTGTACGGTATACCTGAAGGCTGAAACGTTGATAAAATCATCGACGCACCATTTCATCGTGTTCGGCGAAGCACCGAAACAATAAAGTTAATATCCTAATATTTATAAAATAATAAAAAAGAAACTTAATATTTTTTCTGTATTTTTTTTTTTTCACCCTCAATCTTCTCCGTTGTGTTTGTTACTTCCATTCCATGGCTAAACCGAAAGCTCCAAGGCGAACCCTAGAGTCATACACAGTCAAACACATAAACAAAACCATTAGAGGTAAAAACTTCTTTTCCCGGGAAAAATTTATTGGAATTTTCCCGGGAAAAAATTGATTGATTTTCTTTTTGTGAGCTTCATCTGCTTGTTTTCCTAAAATTCGTTGTTGTTCTACTGTTGTGTCACAGCGGGCGATTGCGTGCTCATGCGACCATCTGATCCGGGGAAACCGTCGTATGTGGCTAGGATCGAGCGGATCGAAGCTGACGCCCGCGGCGGCAACGTGAAGGTTAACGTCCGTTGGTACTACCGGCCGGAGGAGTCAATCGGAGGCCGCCGCCAGTTCCACGGCTCTAAGGAGGTTTTCCTCTCCGATCACTTCGATGTTCAGAGCGCCGACACCATAGAAGGCAAGTGTACGGTCCATAGTTTCAAGAGCTACACCAAGCTCGATGCTGTTGGGAATGACGATTTCTTCTGTCGCTTCGAGTACAATTCCTCCTCCGGCGCCTTCAATCCTGATAGAGTTGCTGTGTGAGTTGAACCGTTCTCGAATTTTATACCGAGATATATCTTTCTATTACACTCTCTGCTATGCTAAATTCGTAATATCTAGTTTTTATTCTCTTTCTCTTTCTGTCTGTGTGTGTATTGGAATGGAATTTCGCTCTTTACATTATTTAGCAGCTAACGACGAGCAATTGATATGGACTGTGTTTTGCTTAATGACCACTTTGGATTTCTGTTGCTTAAATTGGTCAGGTCACACTGATTATTCTACGAGTCTTATTATGCTTGTTTGAATCATCAGCCATGGATATATATATATATTTTTTTAAAAGAAACTGCTTAATTTTTGCCTTAAAATTTGTGTTTGCTTATTCAGTTGGAGGATGGAAAGTAACATGTTTTTTTTTTGTTAGAATCGAGAAGCTGTGGGATCTTATCAGAATTCTGGCTCATGTGATGTTCGTCGTTTGAAATTTTCATTGCAGGTATTGTAAATGCGAGATGCCCTACAACCCTGATGACTTAATGGTCCAGTGTGACGGCGAAGACTGCAAGGATTGGTAAGTTCAATATATACACGGTGATATTATCTCTAATTTATTTGTCTTCTGCTCTATTGTTTTGTTTTGTGTTCCATTATTTGTTTGATTTTCTGGACTCTAGTATGTACAGCTCTGTAGATATTTTGCATCATCCTGGTGTATTTCATTTTAAATTTCAGATTTTTGTTCATGTTTTACACTCTTTTCTTCTGGTTTCATGTGAAGAAAACAAGTATTTTAAGTTAGCATTAACCGTACAGGAATCATTTTTCCTTGTGTAAGACTCTCCAGTTAACTTTAGACTACTCTTTCCATTGATCCTTTGTTACTTGGTGTAGCTTAATGAATGCTACAATTCTTAATAGCAGCTAGTATGTTTGACTATTTTATGTACTAGTGATTTGTTCTTCTGGTTTATTTCATTCTTACATATTCTGCTTCTGTCTAGGCAGTTGTTATTTAACTTATGCTTTCAGTAAACCCCCCACTTTCTATATTCTGCCAATACAGTACACGTTTTGTACATATACTTTTATTCATGTATGGGTGATGCTTTTAAATGTTGTGTAACTAGCGTCTGAATGGATAATGGACACCTGGAATGTAACTCACGAGAATTACGTTTCTTTAGACTATGTCTCCTTGTAATTGTTCATGAAAGTATAAGTAAGCTCCATATGGAACCTAAAGAAAGCAATACTTTTAGGCGGTCATGTTATTCAGCTTTATAGGAATCAAAGCATGCATAAAGGCAGTAATTGGAGCCTTAACGTTGGTGCTACTACTGTGCCTATCCAACAGCTAATCAAGTCAAATCCATGAATTTATGAAGCTAAATCTGCAGATTGGAAAATTTATTTCTAAATTATCAAATATAACATGTAAAATTGATGTAATTAGTATATTAAAATGAAATCTAACAGCTAAATCTGCATTTGAATTCTTTTTTAGTATTTCATTGAGTAAATGTTATTAATTTGGTATGAAATGTGTTCTTCCCTGATCAGGTGTCTCTTTTATTTCTTATTTGTTTTCCTTATTATGACTATCTACTATATCGAAATATCAAAATTACTTTGTTTCAGAATTTCATATCTTTTTTAACAAAATTCATAAAAAAATAAATTATGCATTTGGATTCATTATTGTACTTTAGTGCTTTCACACTTTTGCTTTTATGCTTGCAATTGTTCTTGAATATGTGTGCCCAATTCATGGCTTAACTCTTAAGGTTCCATAAATAATTGTCCAAGTGAATTTTTGGAATATGCTTAAACAGAAATATAAGGATAATGAAGATCTGAAATGTGGGATGAGAGGATTCAGAGGATTAATTTCCTTTTAGGAATAGTTTTATGCTCTTGGGATGTAGTCCCTCTTTCTTATTCTGAGAAGGGAATCCTGTGTGTAATTATTCCAGTGGCAACTCCAATAGTAGCACATACACAGACTAATTGATAAATAGCCTTAGATTGTATGGAGTGATGAACTTGACTTACATGGCTATCCCAAACTATTAAAATCTTGATCAATTATTTAGTTCATGAAGCGACTGAATTAAAACCTTGAAACTTAGTCTTGAAAAAAGAGAACATCATTTTTATTATCAATGATTTCTGTATCGTTATCACTGTTGTCAATCATACACTAATTGAAGGCCTGCATTGTATAGTATTTTACTTTTTTTTTTTTTTTTTTATGGGAGACATCATCAATTTGTAAGGTTTTTAGAGAGCCAATGAGACTTTGAGTTTGATTGCTAAATCATGACAAATAAGTGTTTTAAGCACCTTTTTCCAGAGCATATGTATGTTAAAAAATTGCAACATAGGCCATTATAATGTGATATCAGGTTTTGAGTGAATGAGGTTTTCGGCATTATATTTTTGAGGTTTCATCCTACTTGTATAGACATGACTGTGGAGGAAGCCAAAAGACTTGACCAGTTCTTTTGTGAAAGTTGTTCTCAAAAGAAGTTGCAAAATTCTCATTCTGCTTCGAGACACTCAGATACAAAGGTATTTCTAATTACTGTTGTTTGATAGTCTTGAGTTTGTTTTCAGCACTTAATACCATTTGAATTGACTTGCCTAGGCCTTGGAGATAGTTGATATCTTCATCTATTGTGTATTGGTTTGTTAATTCCTATTCCATTGTCATATGATTATATCTTCAGTATTCTTTACTTCTGTTCAGATGCATTATCAGTTGGTTCGTTTTTATACCTGTTGAAAGTTACATCTTCAGTTCGAGAGTCTATGTCCGTATGACATGATAGCGTGCACATCTATATTTCAACAGTTTGCAAATATGAATAGTCAATTTGAATAAAATTTTCGTTGTGATGAATAAAAAAAGCCTGATTTTGACGAACATGCATGATGGGGACTACATTTTCAGAATCTCATCTTTTCATACCCCTTTTTTGATTAACTTATGTTTGTTCCAGGTTAATGCAAATTTTAGGTCAAAAGAATGATATCGTTTTTAATTCCTATGCTGATCATTAAATAATTTGACACTTCATTTTGAATGGGCTGGCATTTTATTCGGGCTACATATTTATGGAAACCTGCCTTGATATTATATATAAGAATTATCAGTTTTGACCGCCTGAAAAATATAGATGTATCTGAATTCTTCTCCTTAGCCATGGAAAAACACCATCCGATATGGTTAAAGTGCTTTTGATCATTTTAAGGGTCTATATGAGAGACTGCAGTTTTCACGTAAATTTTGTGCTGACAAAAGGAAGAATTGATATGTTTAACATTTATGTTTTGCCTGGTATTGCAGGTTGATACTAAACGCCGTCGAAGGCAATAGTGTGATAGTATATAAGGCATAAAGTGAGGTAGATCTATAATGGAGGGATTGGAGACCTTGATTTTGTAATGCTGGGTATGGGCCAAACAAACACTGAGACAATGTCATCTATGGTAAACTGTAGTCTTTCTACCCTCTTGGAAAGTGACTAATTTTGAAATGTTTGTGATGCCTATTTGGTTGGAGGATTCATCCTGTTTCCTGGTCTGTAATTATGTAATGTAGATTCCGTATCTCTTCTCTTCCGGTCCTTGTTCTTACTCGGACTTTTGTAAAGTTTCTTGACTTATTTATGAACAATAGATACTTTATTCTTTCTCTGTACGGATAAAGATAGGCATGGGTCTAGACTTTCTATTCCCTGGTATTGACGTAAAAGAGGATACTAAAAACGCAAAAAGAAATTAGTATCCTCTTTAGCTCCAAATACGCAAAAGTCAGATACAGATATATATAACAGGAGAAATGTGCTTCCCCACAAAAATATGAGATGTGCTGTATGATCATCGTCCATAGAGGTAACTTCAAATGTAGGTGTGTTAACGGTCTGTATTTGATTGGTTTTGGAAGCAAAAATTATCCGATTCAATTCCTTCGGTTTGATCATATAATCAACTATTCGGTTTGGATTTTTTTTTTAAATCCGATCCGATTCAATCCAATTTTTTTCGGTTTGGATTGCATCGGTTTTCGGTTTTTTGAAAATTCTAAAATTTATTTCATGATTGTTGTACAAATAATATCTTTTGTATATATTAGCTTTGTTATTTTATTTTTTAAAATACAAAAGCATCAAGCAACAATAATATAATATTTTTTTTTTGGAAAATAAGATATGAACCTTTACATAGATGAAATTTTGTTAATACGATGTGATTAAGTTTTTTCTTAGGTTTAGCTGATGGGTTAATGGGTCTTGGATTAGAAATTTTTGGGCTATGGTTGGGGAAAGACAGGAAAATTAATATATTGGATCGGTTTTCATATACCCATCCGAAAATTTATGGTTTTTTTTTTTTCATTTTTTGGTTTTCGGTTTATTCAATTATCAATTTTTCGCTTCGGTCACCCCAATTTGATTCGATTTAGATCGATCGTTGAACATCCTAGTCAAATGCTGATTTGCTAATTATCCTTCTATTGCCGAAATTGAATACCTGGTACATAATATAATTCCCAAGAAAAATGTGTCATCAGGTACTTGCAGGTGTACCAGCAAATGAATTAGTTCTCAAATTATCTCCCATGCAATGAACTGAGCCTGAATTTTTTAAATAAAGGGAGCAAAATTACAAACATATTTTTCTTTAAAGTTGTAATTATTTTTATGACTAAAAAAATAAAGACAATGCTCATAATTAAAGATTTTTCTAAATTTTGAAGAGGATCATTAATTATATAATTAAAAATTCAAAAATAATGTTCAAACCTAAAAGGCTTTTACAAATTTAAGGAGACAATTGTCCTCCTAACCGCTCCCTCACTCTTAACACTGTCCAAATGAGTGAGATAGGTGACTAGGTGAGGCCCTAAGAAAGCATGTTTTCAATGTATATTGACCAACCAACGAGCCAAACCATTAACAAATAACTATTATCTGCACTCTGAGAACAAATTGCCACCATATTATGTCAAGAATGACATTTCAGGTCTTCCTGATTAAGAATAGAAATGACCAGGATTAACACATTCCAATTTAAAAAAAATCAACAAAGAAACTGTTCCTTTTTTCCTTAAAAGAACATTCAAAATCATAACACATTTACAATGACTTCTATTTTTGCATTATCAACTGAAAGGAAGTTGTTACTTTTTTTTTTTTTAAGTAGATAAAGGAAATTGTTAATTATTTACCTGCACCAAACAGACAAAAAATATATATCAATATCTACCTACATAAGGATAACAAGTAAAAAAACATATTGGTATATTTGGAAGAATAAATAAAAAATCAGGAAGAATATTTATGTTTCCGGTGAGATAGATAAGGAAATATTCTGCAAAATTGTTCTGATCTCACATGTCCACCTTTCATTGTTTTAAGGGTTTTATTAATATCATATTGAAGGAGATAACTTATCTCATGTCATAGAGATAAATTTGTGGGTTCTACTACTTGAAAAAATAAAAAATAAAAAGAAAAGGAAAAATGTGGCTCGAAAGGTGTGTAAGAGAAAAAATTTATATTATGTAGTATGAGAATAGTTTTCCCTTATTTTAATGGGAAAAGTGTTTATCATTCTAAATGACATAAAGTTGTGTCATTTAGGAGAGAGATAGACACAAAATAAATTTTTTTATTAAGATTTAAATTTAAAAAAAACCACACAATTTCTCTCTCCCATAATTTTCATTTCTTGTGTCTATCTAAAATGACATAAATTATGTCATTTAAAATAACAAACATCAAACCCTATTTTAATACATAGCTAAGTTTATGTGATTTTGGTGTTTGGCAAATGATTAAGGTATCTTTATATTTCTCTATCTAAAAAAAAAGCTTATGAGATTCTTCCTAAAAAGTAATCTAAATGTCTATATAATTAAGAAAATGAATTTTTTGGGTTAAGAAATTTATTTTTTAAACAAAATGAGACGGGAGGACGCTCTTACAAAATATAAAGCTCTGATATAAAAAAATTAGATTTATGAAAATATCATTAAACGTTATATATTATAATGTTAGCATTGTTCAATTAAAAACATGAGAATTTTTCATTAAATTATGGCAAAAAATACTGTAGTTTTACAAAAACCTTTTAAATGACTAATTTAATTGAGATTAATATCTCATTAAGCATGTTTTAGCATATGTTTTCAGGTGTGAATGACATATCCTAAATTTAATATTCGTTAAAATTGATATTAGTCATGATATCCTCCTCTGCCAACGGTGCAGGCAAACCTTTTAATCGTCAAATCTATATTAAGTATCTTTTACTTATTATTCATATATTTCTATGAATTATATTGTTATTTTTGTATTATCCCTTGTTTCACATTAGGAATAACTTTAGTTACTATAGATTTGTAAAAACTTATCTCTCTTCCTCTCTCTTTGTTTCTTTCTCTACATCTGTTTGCCAAGAATGGTTACTTCTTTCTCAATAGAGACTCTAGTTTTTTTCTTTTTGTATACAATAGAGACTCTGGTTTTGAATGCTCAACGTGAGGAGATGCTTATGGACGGCGGCATTTTGGTCTTAAATTCATTCAACCACAACATGCAAAGAAGCAATATCCGATCTCATGCGCAATTGAGTTACAACCACAACATGCAAAGAAGCAATATCCTATCTCGTGCGCAATTGGGTTACAACAAAACATGCAAAGAAGCAATATCCGTTCTTGTGCGCAATTGGGTTACAATCAAAACATGCAAAGAAGCAATATTCGATCTCGTGCGCAATTGGGTTACAACCACAACATGCAAAGAAGCAATATCCAATCTCGTGCGCAATTGGGTTACAACCAAAACATGCAAATAAGCAATATACCAAAACATGCAAAGAAGCAATATCCGATCTCGTGCGCAATTGGGTTACAACTACAACATGCAAAGAATCAATATTCGATCTCGTGCGCAATTGGGTTACAACCAAAACATGCAAAGAAGCAATATCTGATCTCGTGCGCAATTGGGTTACATCCAAAACATGCAAAGAAGCAATATCCGATCACGTGCGCAGTTGGGTTACACCCACAACATGCAAAGAAGCAATATCCGTTCTCGTGGTGAGTTGGGTTACTACCAAAACATGCAAAGAAGCAATATTCGATCTCGTGGTGAGTTGGGTTACTATCGTATTGCTTCTTTGCATGTTTTGGTTGTAAGCGCACGAGATTGGATATTGCTTCTTTGCATGTTGTGGTTGTAACCCAATTGCGCACGAGATCGGATATTGCTTCTTTGCATGTTTTGGTTGTAACCCAATTGCGCACAAGAACGATATTGCTTCTTTGCATGTTTTGGTTGTAACCCAATTGCGCACGAGATCGGATATTGCTTCTTTGCATGTTGTGGTTGAATGAATTTAAGACCAAAATGCCGCCGTCCATAAGCATCTAGATCATATCTCTTGATTTCAATCTCCTCCAGATACATTCTGATATAAGATTCAAAATTGTCACTTGCTATCAGCGCTACTAGCGCGGATCTCGCGCTGATAGCGTGAGATTTTTGTTTAGATCCAGTATCTTCGCGCTACTAGTACGGATGGCGCTGATAGCGCTAAAGCCGCGCCAGTAGCGTGGTGGATCAAATCTTGTGTTTTTTTTTGCTGCTCAATTGGGCACTTTTTTTATACTTTTTCCTATAAAAATATAAGAATATCAGGGAGAATATATCTGATTAGGATTTATCAATTTAATGGCAATTATGACCCTATTTATTCAAGATTGATCAAGATTCTTTCTCTTTTTGGCTTACAAACATATATATGCTGGAGGCATATTATACTCCTACTACTATGGCATGAGTAGCTAATTTTTTTTCCAATAAAAAATGTGTTACCCATTATATGCCAATTAATGACAAGGCAAAGAACAGAATAATAAAAAGTGGTATTGCCAGCATATTCATAAGCCTTAAGGAGGAGGAGCACCCTCAGTCATTTCAGGAGCTTTTTCTTAATTTATTTGAAGTATTGCCAAAAATATATATAAGATGTTGCTGGAGCATACCTAATATTGAAATTTGATTTTGTTTTGATTTGAGTTTCATCGTAACGATATTCTGTTTTTTATTACCGTTTCAATTATTACCACTTTTAGGTTTCTTTATTGAAAATTAAATGTTTATAAAAAAGAATCTTACTTTGCATTTATTACATGCGCTTATTATATTTATTCTTCATGATTTTTTTTTCTTTTTGTTTATTTTTTTAATTTTAATGACCTTCATTATTTCCATTAAATGGACATATGAGGTATGCTCCAACAACATCTTATATATATTTTTGGCAATACTTCAAATAAATTAAGAAAAGAAAAAGCTCTTGCAATGGCTGAGAGTGCTCCTCCTCCTCAAGGCTTATGAATATGCTGGCAATATCACTATTTTATTATTTTGTTCTTTTCCTTGTGATTAATTGGCCTTGTTTGAAATTATTAAAAAAAATAATTTTTATCTCTTCCTTATTTTAAAAATATTTTTTATAAAAGTTAAAGCTATTTATATTTTTATAAAAATATTTAATTTATGAAAAAAAAATTAGCTTCCGCAAAAAAAGTAAATTTTTGATTTTATTTGTGACTTCTCCTTTTTTTTAGCTGATATTCAAACAAAATAAAAATGTGAAATATATTTTTTGTGTATTAAAAAAAAGATTTCTTCTTGAAAAAAGGTAATTTAAAAAAAAAAAGAATTCATCCAAACAAACGGAGTGAATCATGCAACAAAGTTAGTTAGGTTCAAATTTGTTATGATTTATTGTTGGCGAAGTATCTATTAATACTTAGTATTAAGCAGATAAAAAGTTAGTTATTATAAAAGCAAGGTATAATGATGACAGGGATTTTAAATATATATTTTCAAAAAAAAAAAGAGATTTTAAATATAATGAAGAAAAAAATCAAAAGTAAAAGATCCTACGAGAAATATTTTTTAAGTTGTATAAAATTTTTCTGAAATATGTGCTTTTTTAAATGAACAGTTTTTAAGCTGAAAATTTTATATAATCATAAAAAAACTTATAATTTTATTTTTAAAACTCTTATTTTTATTTTTAACTTAAAATAGCTTTTAGCTTTAAAAAGAGAATATAGAAACAGGCTTTAAATGAACACACTTGATTTAAATGTAAAATAACATAGCAACAATTTTAAAAACGTACATTTAAGTTCAATTATAGAAGAAATTTTAAGGTACTATAAGATTAATATTATCAACGATTGATATTTAATTTAAAATTTATTAAATAATATTCTATTATTGTTATTAACTTAACCATGGTTTACTAACTTCTGAGTTAGTTACTGTTTAGTTAGTTAGTTACTGTTTCTGTTACTGATTAGTTAGATTACAATTGAGTTTGTTATAGTTGTTTTTACATTTTCGGTTTACTGGTTTTGCTGATGACTATATAGGTGAACCACCATTGTATTTTTAGTTGAGTTCTTCATATACAGAAATCTAGATTTTTCATTCTTCTGGTTCTTGCAAGTTTCTTCTTCTCTGATTCATCTTTTCATGTGATGTAATATGGTATCAAGAGCATTTTTTTTTCCGCAATCTGATTTTTTGATCTTTCTTCTCCGATTTGATCTTTCTTCTCCGATCTAGGGATCGTACTCTTCTCCGATCTAGAGATTGTGCTCTTCTCCGATCTGGAAGTCGTGTTCTTCTCCGATCTTCATATCGTGTTCTGTTTTTTTTTCTTTTCTTCAGATCTACAGATACTGTTCCTTCCATCTGGTTTTTCATGGCGCTTCACGGTCACGGTGCTGATGATTCTCCAAGCCCCTATTTTCTTCATCACTCAGATAGTCCAGGTCTGGTTTCTCAGCCTCTCGCCGGAGACAACTATTCCTCCTGGAGCCGCGCCATGACCATTGGTTTATCTGTGAAGAACAAATTAGGTTTTGTTGATGGTACTCTTCTCAAACCTGATGGCACTGATCCTGCTCTCCTCAGATCTTGGGTTCGCAACAATAATATGGTAATTTCCTAGATTCTTAACTCTGTTTCCAAGGAAATTTCTGCTAGTATTCTCTTTTCTGATTCGGCATCAGAGATCTGGAACGATCTTAAGGATCGTTTTCAACAACGAAATGGACCGAAGATCTTCATGCTTCGACGAGACTTGGCTAATCTGAGTCAAGAACAGCAGGCTGTTGGAGCGTATTTCACTCGCCTGAAAGCTCTCTGGGAAGAGTTGAGTACTTTTCGTCCTTCCTGTAAATGTGGTTCTTGCACATGTGATGGTGTTCAACGCTTAATGGAATATTTCCAGATGGAATATGCAATGGCCTTTCTCATGGGATTGAATGACTCCTTTGCTCAGATCCGAGGTCAGATTCTTCTCAATGATCCTCTTCCTCCGATCAACAAAGTCTTTTCGTTGGTGATGCAAGAAGAAAATCAACGTCAGATTTTACCTCATGGATCTGCTGTTGAATCCACCAGCACAATGACTTTTGCAGCCAAACTTGAAGGTCAGAGCAAAGGATTCAAGAAGGAACGTCCTTTCTGCACTCACTGTCAATACCATGGACACACTGTGGATAAGTGTTATAAGCTTCATGGATATCCCCCAGGGTTCAAGCCTAAGCAGAAGAAGTCATCATTCTCTTCAAATATGGCTGAAGCACATACTTCTCATGTTGATGCTGCACATCATACACAAAATTTTCATCCTCTGAATAATGTTCTTCAAAACATTGATTCAAATAGTTGTGGTCAACTTCTGAGTTTGCTCTCCAATCACATGGCCTTTCTTAACAAGGTCTCGGATGCAACTACTGCTCCTGCTACTGCCTTCAGCACAGGTACCTGTTTTTCCATTTCTACCAATCCAGTATTTTCGGATAAAGATATTTGGATAGTTGACTCAGGAGCATCTAAACACATCTCTGCTCATGCTCATCATTTTTTATCCCTTCGGCCAGTTTATGGTTGCACTGTCACATTACCCAATCACACTAGTATACCAGTTTCCTTGGTTGGTGATGTTCGTTTCAATTCTCAGTTGATCCTCAAAGATGTTCTATATGTTCCTCAATTCAAGTTCAATTTGATGTCTGTTAGTGCATTATCCACTGATTCACGACTTACAATCACCTTTTCTGCTCATACATTTGCTATCCAGGAGGAGAAGTCCAACAAGATGATTGGCAAGGGTAGCAAGTTGGAGGGGTTATATGTTCTATACACTATGAATTCTGTGAATACCGAATTAGTTTCTTCTGCTGTTAATACTGTTTCTGTTCATACTTGGCATCACAGATTAGGACATTTATCTGATAGGTGTCTTGTACACATGAAAGATAGGCTTCAATGTTCTGATTCACAGTTCAATAATAATAAGATGACTTGCTACATTTGTCCATTAGCCAAACAACGCAAATTGCCTTTCTTTTCTCAAGCACATATTTCAGCAAATCCTTTTGATCTTATTCATCTAGACATATGGGGACCCTTCTTTACTGCTGATAGTTCTGGTTTTCGGTATTTTTTGACATTAGTGGATGATTGCACTCGTTTTACATGGATCTTCTTGCTCAAACACAAATCTGATGTGCATGCTATTTTACCTAAGTTTTTTAACTTAGTATCAACACAATTTAGCAAAAAGATAAAAGTATTACGCTCAGATAATGCAAAGGAGCTTACTTTTACTGATTTTCTTAATGATCATGGTTTTCTACATCAGTTTTCTTGTGTAGAGAGGCCTCAACAAAATTCAGTAGTTGAGAGGAAACATCAGCATATTATGAATGTGGCACGTGCATTGTACTTTCAATCCAAGGTTCCTTTATGCTTTTGGTCAGCATGTGTGTCCACGGCTGTGTTTCTCATTAACCGTACTGTTTCTTCTGCAATTAACTTCAAGTCTTCATATGAGCTTTTGTATGACAGGCCTGTTGATTACTCTACTTTAAGAGTTTTTGGATGCCTTGCATTTGCATCTACTTTGTCTGCTAATCGCAATAAGTTTCAGCCTAGAGCTAGAGCTTGTGTCTTCTTGGGATATCCACCAGGTATGAAAGCCTATCGGTTGTATGATTTGGCCACTCACCAGCTGTTTACATCCAGAGATGTGGTGTTTCATGAAGAAGTATTTCCTTTTCAAGGTATTGATCAAGATTACTCCCAGGTGGATTTATTTCCTGACTTGGTTTTGCCTTGCAAGGGACTTGATGTACATGAGCAAGTGGATTCACAAGAACATGTTCCACTATCAACTGAACCAGCCCAGTCCCATCATAACACAGTTGATAATCATCGCAGGTCTTCTCGGATATCTCGGGCTCCTCAATATCTACAAGACTATCATTGCAGTCTCTTGAGTCACAAAGTTGCTGATGCAACAGAGAAATTATATCCTCTGTCTTCAGTCATTTCATATAATAAATTGTCTCCACATTATCAGCAGTTTGTTTTGAATGTTTCATCTCACTATGAGCCTCATTTTTATCATCAGGCAATCAAGTTTCCTCAATGGTGTGTAGCTATGGAGGCTGAATTAAGTGCTATGCAAGCTAACAAGACTTGGTCTATAGTTGCCTTACCACCTGGCAAGAAGGCAATCGACTGTAAGTGGATATACAAGCTGAAACTCAAGGCTGATGGTTCAATTGATAGACATAAAGCTCGCCTCGTGGCCAAAGGTTTTACACAACGTGAAGGCATAGATTTCATTGATACTTTTTCACCAGTAGCAAAACTGGCTACAATTAAAACCCTCCTTGCTATTGCTTCTATGCAAAACTGGCATCTCCATCAATTGGATGTCAATAATGCATTTCTAAATGGTGAGTTGTTTGAAGAGGTGTACATGGATCTACCTCTTGGCTATTCCATTCAGGGGGAGAAGTTTACTCCTGCAACTAAGCCTGTATGCAAATTGCACAAAGCCATTTATGGGCTACGTCAGGCATCTAGACAATGGTACACCAAGTTTTCTACAGTTCTTTTGCAGCAAGGTTTCATTCGGTCTAAGTCTGATTATTCCTTATTCACTAAGGGTCATGGTTCTTCGTTTGTTGCATTGTTAGTGTATGTAGATGATATAATCATCACTGGTCCTTCTGTTGATGCCATTGCTGCCTTAAAATCTTTTCTTCACAGTCAGTTTAAACTCAAGGATTTAGGAACTCTCAAATATTTCCTAGGTCTTGAGCTGGCCAGATCTAAGAAAGGGATTAGTTTATCTCAGCGTCATTACACATTGCAGCTACTAGAAGATACTGGTTACCTTGCTTGTAAACCAGTTCAGACTCCCATGGATCCACGCATCCAATTAAATGCTACTGAAGGTGAACTCTTGAAGGATAGTTTCCAGTACCGTCGCTTAGTAGGCAGACTTCTCTATCTCACTCTCTCCAGGCCAGACATTACGTTTGCTGTCCATAAGCTCAGTCAATTTGTGTCCCATCCTCGTACCACACACTTGCAGGCTGTTTACCACTTGCTCAAGTACCTAAAGGGTAAGCCTGGACAAGGCATTTTCTTCTCATCTTCCTCTCCTCTTCACCTCAAAGCATTCAGTGATGCAGATTGGGGAACTTGTGTTGATTCTCGCAAATCTGTCACTGGCTATTGTGTTTTTCTGGGTGAGTCTTTGATCTCCTGGAAAACAAAGAAGCAATCTACTATTTCTAGATCATCTGCAGAGGCAGAGTACCGTGCGATGGCTGCCACTGCTGCAGAAATTCGATGGCTAACACAGCTGTTGCTCGATTTTGGTTGCAAGCTTACTTCTTATGCTCTCTTATTTTGTGACAATCAGGCTGCTGTTCATATAGCATCTAATCCCACATTTCATGAGCGTACGAAGCACATTGAGATTGATTGCCATTTTATTAGAGATCAAGTGTCTGCTGGTTTAGTCAAATTGCTGCCCATCAGAACTCATTCTCAGCTTGCTGATGATATGCGATCAGCATATAAGGAATTGTAAGATAAAAAGAGGAAGAATGTTACTTAATCTGATGCAAGAAAAGGGCAAAATCACTGTTAATTTGTCAAATATCTTAATCTGAAGTTATATACTGATTTTATGTTGATTTCATAGGAGAAATGCACAAATTAGAGCTGAAAAGGACAAAGTGGAACTAAAGGCCCACGCTACGAGCGTGGGAATGGCGCTTGCAGCATCAGAGGATCGCGCAAATGTTGAATTCAGATTTTAAATTCGAAATTTGAATTCAAATTTATTTTAATTAAATCTTTCCGTTAAACGTTTCTGTAATAAATTCATACTTTAATATTTCCGTTATAACGTTTATGTAATAAATTGTAAGGTTTCCGTTATACGTTTTGTCAGAAGGACAATCTTGTAATTTCACGCTCATAGCAGAAAAGAAGAAGAAAGTGACTCAATCAATGCATAAAAGAAGACCTAAAATCCCACGCTCACAGTGCGGGAATGGCGCTCAGAGCGTGGGAAGAAGAAAATTGGCAGAAGGTCTCGCGCTGAGAGCGCGAGATCCGCGCCATCAGCGTGGGAGGCGCGAAAGGATGGAAATTCAAATTTCACATTTTAGGTCAAAGTCTCTTATAAAAAGAGACTCAACCTTTGAAGAAGGAGCATCTCAGAATACACATCACAAGACCTAGAGGAGGCGTTCTTCGTGTTCATCACTCTGTTCTTGTATTCTTCTTTATTTTCTTTTTCCAGTTTATGTTGAAATCAGATCAGCGATCATGATGTTGATTGGCTAGATCTATTTGCTGTAGTTAGGGTCACGAACCCTTGTGAACCCCTGATACAATGGATTGAGTTTTTATTGATATATTTATCTTTTGAATTTCGTTCTATTTTGATCGTATTGTTATTGTTATTATTAGATCCGATCAATCTAGTAAGTAATAATAAATCTGAGGATTAGGGCCAACAAGAGGGATCTGAGGTCTTTAATCCAGAAAGGGAATAGAACGACGGTATGAACATGATCTAGGGATAGACATGATTCATATTGTAGATGTTTTAATTATCGATCTTTATGCTTGATCTCATATAGGGCACCTCAAGGAATTAGGGTTCTATATGAGATTAAAGGGTTAATTCCTCAAGGGATTGAGAATTAACTATTGATACCTTTATCTGATAATTATCTAATTTCACGATTTATATATTAATATTTAACTTAATCCAGAGTAAAAGGTGGGGATCATCGGTGAGTGTTCTCTAACTGCAGCGTTTTTCTCAATTATTTTTTACATCTTTTATAATTCAATCTTTCTTCATCTCTTTCTTCAGAAAACCCTAAAAATACGCAATTTACTTTTTAATTTACTTTTTGTTTTTAAACCAACAACTATTGCTACCCTCTTTTGATCCATTCAACTTAAGGGGACTGGTTATTATAGTACTTGGTCTACAATCCCTGTGGAGACGATACTTACTTATCACTTTTATTACTTGGAACGATCGGTATACTTGCCGAGTTCGCAACAAGTTTTTGGCGCCGTTGCCGGGGAGACTTTGTAATAGATTCTGAAATTACAAAGACAGAAAAGCAACTAAGGAAGGCTGCTAGACAGATCATTTGGGAAGATTTGAAGCACACATCTTTACAACCAATTCAAGAAATGGCCGAAAATAACAATGTTGGTCATGGGCGAGGAGGAAATGCCAACAATCAACCTCCAAGACTGTTGAATACAATTTTGACTCCAGTATTCAACAGGGCCAATTCAAGCATAGTCAGGCCAAATGTGGAGGCTAATAATTTTGAACTCAAGCCATCATTAATTTCTTTGGTGGAAAGGGTTCAATTTTCTGGAGCTGATGATGAAGATCCACATGAGTTTATAGACCGATTCTTGATGGTCTGTGATACCACCAAACACAATGGGGTATCTACAGATGCTATCAGGCTTCGGTTGTTCCCTTTTGCTGTTAAGGGAAAGGCATTGAGGTGGATCGAAAGACAACCAGCAAACAGCATTCTGACATGGGAAGATCTATCCAATAAATTCTTTGATCATTTCTTTTCCATGGA